>JAAEAF010013511.1:0-12163 GCA_011037195.1 Triatoma infestans | reverse complement strand
GAGGGTTGCGTTGCTATTCAACTACCCAGTTTCAACTACCATTCCAAGGTCACTTCTATCCCACACCACAGACCACTAGAGAGCTAAGGTTATTACTATTTTATTAATAATTAGGTTCTAAAATAAATAAAAAAAAAACACACACAGGAATACTTTAATCACATTTTTATTGGATTACATATATTTTATTTACAAAAAATATTAAACACAAAAGACAGATCTTTCTTTGTTCTTACTAGGAGTAGTTTTAAGTTTGTCTATTTTTATTTTTAACTTATAATTTAAATTTATTCTTAAATCTTGTATTTCTTTTTCGAACCAGTAATTCGATATATACAATGTGTCCAAATTTTCGAACTGTAGGATATATCTAATTTTGTTTCTATATTTTATTTGTTTTAAGGCGTTAACAACATTTTCTGATCCTTCTTCCAACTGTTCCAATCGTCCACACTGTCCAATTTTAACATTAACTGTTATTTCCCCCATTCTTATAGTATTAAATTGATAGATATCCTTTTTGTGGCAAGATTCCTGCTCCTCCATTACACCATTTTTCCATAAGTTTGAGTAAAACTTAAAATCCTCTATCTTTGCAAATGTGTGACCATTATACGTAGAAATTCCATTAGTTTTAAATTCTGCAAATGGTTTTCCTGTTGGTATGTGAACAATAGCTAAACCGTTACATGTAATTACAATGAAACCCTCGGTTTTAAGTTCATCTATTTGGTCAAATATATTTAAAAACATATTCTTGACGAAGCCTTTAACGTAATACACATCTGTACACCCATCTATTTCTGCCAAAACACCAACATGTGGATATTTTCCTTTATTATTTACAGTAAAAGCATAAATTTTATACATTCCACTCGTGGGCAGATTTTTCCATGGATTTTGTTTAAAGTAATTTTTTAATTTCTCTTCCGTTTCCTTTATCTTCTCTTCCTTATCCAACAGAAACTTGTATTCCTCTTTAATACTAACAGTTTTCTCTAGATACTCAATTTTTCTCTTTTTCATTTCTATTTCGTCTAATTCTATCTTTCGTTTCTTTGCACTTAGCACATAAGCAGATGATAGAGGAGTTATTTCTTTAATTGGATGTGGAATAAGTTTACTATTTTTATTTGTTCTCTTCCTTAAGACTTGTGGTTGTACATTCTTTGTATCGACTAAACCCATATTAGCAAGTTTAATTTCTTCCGGTATGGTAGAAAACAGAGTTCTGGATTGAGAAAAGAATGTCTGTCCAGCTTTAATAAAACACTTTTGCACAATGTTTATGTTATTTTTATCACTGTCACTTTCCCTAACTTCTATGTAATTAACAGGTAAATAATTAAAACTGCATGCGGAAAGAACATAGTTTATCATATAGGTAAGATTTTACCTTGCTATGCTTTCAACGAAGCAGTTTCAACGACCCCCTCTCCTCCTATTGGATTCCGAAGATTTCCGAGTTTACCCGAAGTCCATCACGATTTTTATATGTATTTTGTTAATTTTTATCAAAATTTTTGTTTTCTTATTATTTAACACTAGTATGTAACAGTAATTTATCTAAAACAAGTTCTTTATTGTCATATCCAAAGGAATTAGAAGAGTAAGGATCTATTACAGATAACACATTTATTAATACAAATATATTACAAAAAATACCATATTCGTTTTGCAACATTTTTATTATGTGTTATTATGGATATTTTCACTTTAATTTACACACAAAATACTACTATTTCCTTATTCCTATTAGGCGTATATTTAAAGGTATCTAATTTAATTTTTATTCTGTAACTTAAATCCATATCCACCAATTCTCTTTCCAGCCAGTAATTCGAGCAGTAGAACATATTTATATTTTCGAACTGTAATATATAACGAAGATTCTTCCTGTGTGTAACTTCCTTAATACTAGTAATTAACAATTCTGTCCCTTCTGCGATTTCTTCTAAACGGTTACAATCACGAAATTTAATAGGATCTTTTATCTCTTGCATGGTAATGCTCTTAATTTGGTCCACGTCTTCTTGTGTAAATGGAATATTTTCCATACTTTTCCATACATCGGTGTAAAAGTTTACTTTTTCTATCTTGGAGAACGTGTGGCCATGGTAAGTTGTAAGGCCATTTGTAGTAAACGTGACAAACGTTCCTTCCGTAGGTAGACTAATTAATTCCATTCCGTTGTAAGGAATAATAACGTATCCATCTTTAATAAGTCCTTCTCTATTGTTATATGCATTCATAAAAATATTTTTATGCCAGCCTTTTAAGTAATAAACTTCTTTATTTCCATCTTTTTCGGCCAATACTCCCACATACGGATATTTACCTTTATTATTAACGGTAAATGCAGACACCTTATACTCGGCATTCGGATGTAAATTCTTCCAGTGGGTGTAGAAATAGTCTTCTAATCTTTCCCTTAAATGGTGTATCTTTTCTTCTTTCTCTAGAAGCTGTTTATATTCTTCCTTTATTGCTGCTGTCCTTTCCAAATAATCTTTCTTCCGCCTTTTAGCATCTAATTCTTCCAGTTCCTGTTTTCGTTTCCTTGCCGATGTTATGTACGCTGGCGACAGTGGCTCTATTTCTTAATAGTATATGGGGACAGTCTGTTAGTATTATTGGTTCTTTTCCTTAAAACACATGGAATAATATTACTTGTAGAGACTAGCCCGGTTTCCTGGATGTCTATAACTTTTGGAATACTAGAGAATGGTGTTCTAGACCTAGAGAAGTAGGTCTCTCCAGCCTTAATGTAGCACTTTTGTATTATTCGAACGTTGTCTTTGTTGTCCGTATTTTCTACAACTTCTATATAATTAATTGGTAAGCAATTAAAACTAAACGCAGATAGAAAGTAATTTATAATCTTCTTCCTAGAGACTTTCTCATTCGGTAAGTTTATCTGTATTCCAGTTAACTTTCCTGTATTGTGTTCCCCCAATAAACGTATTGCAGTATATTATTAAATACAAGACAACAACTGTTCTGTAAAGCGTCCGCAATCTTTGTCCACATTTTTGCAACAGAAACCGAGTATATCGGTGCATCCTGGAAATATATCTTACTACTCTCCAATAAGTGTAAACAATCTTCTAGAGGAATATAGGATGCATTATGGGGGGTTCCAATACTATAGTTGTATATTGTTGTTCTAATCTGGTAATACCATGCTGTTTGGCGGAAGCAGACGAAAATGTTTCTTTTAATCTCGTATCCGGACAGTTGATAAAATCGATTATATGGTTACCAATCTGTTTACTAACACCTGGACTCGTTAATTGACATACGAATTTGTTATAAATCTTTATTCTGGCGTTAGATGTTAACCATGTTAAGCAAACAATCCCAACTGTTTTATCGTTATTTACAATAACATTACCGTTTTCCATGTATTCTCCTTGGTTACAAAAGTTTAAGTTACTTGTTAAATAATTTCTCATTTCCTCTTTGTTAAATATTCCAGCAAAGTCCTGTGTTATATCCATGTCCATTAGGTAGTAATCTTCCTTGCGAAGCTGCTCCAGCAAGTCAGGCAATACTTCCAATAGATTATCTAATTTTACGTCTGCTAACTCCACTTTGTAAGGAATGCATACTGGATTTTTATATTTGTTGGTAATATTTTCTATACCTTCTCCGATTATTTCTCTTGTTCCTTTTGCAAGTAGGTTATCGCTTCGTAAGAGGAAAGGTAGTTTAGCCTTAACTCCACGTTTTGCAGAGACCAATTGTCCAAACTTTCCACGTATATAACTATTAAAAGAGCCACATATTTCTTTCTTAACTAGTTTAGATTTTCCATCTAGTCTTCTAAGCCGCAAATCTTTACAAGCATAATATTGTCGCAAAATGGTTCCGTAATTGGGGCAAGACCGTTATCGTTTGCTAGTAATTGTTCTCCTTCCGTATAATTAATATTACCGACATCGGAAACCAGATTATATTTTCCATATTTTCTAACAATAACCAAAGTCCAAATCTTTCGTTCGTTGGTTTTACTTTTCTTCCATAAAGCTGGGACACACTAAACACCTTCGAGCTATCCATGCTAACACTTCCAACGACACCGACTATTAAACTCGATATTATTTTTGCTGCCCCTGTTTTATAGCTATCGTGGAAAGGACTTCGGGTAAACTCGGATATCTTCGGAATCCAATAGGAGGAGAGGGGGTCGTTGAAACTGCTTCGTTGAAAGCATAGCAAGGTAAAATCTTACCTATATGAAAATGAATTCCAGAATTTTAAAGCGTGTGGTTAATCCTTTTCATATAGGTAAGATTTTACCTTGCTATGCTTTCAACGAAGCAGTTTCAACGACCCCCTCTCCTCCTATTGGATTCCGAAGATATCCGAGTTTACCCGAAGTCCTTTCCACGATAGCTATAAAACAGGGGCAGCAAAAATAATAGCGAGTTTAATAGTCGGTGTCGTTGGAAGTGTTAGCATGGATAGCTCGAAGGTGTTTAGTGTGTCCCAGCTTTATGGAAGGAAAGTAAAACCAACGAACGAAAGATTTGGACATTGGTTATTGTTAGAAAATATGGAAAATAATAATCTGGTTTCCGATGTCGGTAATATTAATTATACGGAAGGAGAACAATTACTAGCAAACGATAACGGTCTTGCCCACAATTACGGAACCATTTTGCGACAATATTATGCTTGTAAAGATTTGCGGCTTAGAAGACTGCGATGGAAAATCTAAACTAGTTAAGAAAGAAATATGTGGCTCTTTTAATAGATATATACGTGGAAAGTTTGGACAATTGGTCTCTGCAAAACATGGAGTTAAGGCTAAACTACCTTTCCTCTTACTAAGCGATAACCTACTTGCAAAAGGAACAAGAGAAATAATCGGAGAAGGTATAGAAAATATTACCAACAAATATAAAAATCCAGTATGCATTCCTTACAAAGTGGAGTTAGCAGACGTAAAATTAGATAATCTATTGGAAGTATTGCCTGACTTGCTGGAGCAGCTCCGCAAGGAAGATTACTAGCTAATGGACATGGATATAACACAGGACTTTGCTGGAATATTTAACAAAGAGGAAATGAGAAATTATTTAACATGTAACTTTAACTTTTGTAACCAAGGAGAATACATGGAAAACGGTAATGTTATTGTAAATAACGATAAAACAGTTGGGATTGATTGCTTAACATGGTTAACATCTAACGCCAGAATAAAGATTTATAACAAATTCGTATGTCAATTAACGAGTCCAGTTGTTAGTAAACAGATTGGTAACCATACAATCGATTTTATCAACTGTCCGGATACGAGATTAAAAGAAACATTTTCGTCTGCTTCCGCCAAACAGCATGGTATTACCAGATTAGAAGCAACAATATACAACTATAGTATTGGAAGCCCCCATAATGCATCCTATATTCCTCTAGAAGATTGTTTACACTTATTGGAGAGTAGTAAGATATATTTCCAGGATGCACCGATATACTCTGTTTCTGTTGCAAAAATGTGGACAAAGATTGCGTACGCTTTACAGAACAGTTGTTGTCTTGTATTTAATAATACACTGCAATACGTTTATTGGAGGAACACAAATACAGGAAAGTTAACTGGAATACAGATAAACTTACCGAATGAGAAAGTCTCTAGGAAGAAGATTATAAATTACGTTCTATCTGCGTTTAGTTTTAATTGCTTACCAATTAATTATATAGAAGTTGTAGAAAATACGGACAACAAAGACAACGTTCGAATAATACAAAAGTGCTACATTAAGGCTGGAGAGACCTACTTCTCTAGGTCTAGAACACCATTCTCTACTATTCCAAAAGTTATAGACATCCAGGAAATCGGGCTAGTCTCTACAAGTAATATTATTCCATGTGTTTTAAGGAAAAGAACAAATAATACTAACAGACTATCCCCATATACTATTAAAGAAATAGAGCCACTGTCGCCAGCGTACATAACATCGACAAGGAAACGAAAACAGGAACTGGAAGAATTAGATGCTAAAAGGCGGAAGATAAATTATTTGGAAAGGACAGCAGCAATAAAGGAAGAATATAAACAGCTTCTAGAGAAAGAAGAAAAGATACTCCAGTTAAGGGAAAGATTAGAAGACTATTTCTACACCCACTGGAAGAATTTACATCCGAATGCCGAGTATAAGGTGTCTGCATTTACCGTTAATAATAAAGGTAAATATCCGTTATGTGAGAGTATTGGCCGAAAAAGATGGAAATAAAGAAGTTTATTACTTAAAAGGCTGGCATAAAAATATTTTTATTAATGCATATAACAATAGAGAAGTACTTATTAAAGATGGATACGTTATTATTCCTTACAACGGAATGGAATTAATTAGTCTACCTACAGAAGGAACGTTTGTCTCGTTTACTACAAATGGCCTTACAACTTACCATGGCCACACGTTCTCCAAGATAGAAAAAGTAAACTTTTACACCGATGTATGGAAAAGTATGGAAAATATTCCATTTACACAAGAAGACGTGGACCAAATTAAGAGCATTACCATGCAAGAGATAAAAGAGCCTATTAAATTTCGTGATTGTAACCGTTTAGAAGAAATCACAGAAGGGACAGAATTGGTAATTACTAGTATTAAGGAAGTTACACACAGGAAGAATCTTCGTTATATATTACAGTTCGAAAATATAAATATGTTCTACTGCTCGAATTACTGGCTGGAAAGAGAATTGGTGGATATGGATTTAAGTTACAGAATAAAAATTAAATTAGATACACTTAAATATACACCTAATAGGAATAAGGAAACAGTAGTATTTTGTGTGTAAATTAAATACAAAATATCCATAATAATACATAATAAAAATGTTGCAAAACGAATATGGTATTTTTTGTAATATATTTGTATTAATAAATGTACATTTACTATATTACTTTCTGTTATCTGTAATAGATCCCTACTCTTCTAATTCATTTGGATATGACAATAAAGAACTTGTTTTAGATAAATTACTGTTACATACTAGTGTTAAATAATTTTTTTTTTTTTTACCCTACGCCTAGTTTGCCCTGGCAATCTCAGCCATGCGGCGTCTCGCGGCCCAATATAAATTTCCTATCGAATTTGTGCTCGATCTTATGTCCTCCAATGCAGGACAAGTGTCCAAATGTGATGCGACCATCTCGTCCAAGTTACAGAGCGGGCATACAGGCGAACTCACCACTCCAATACGACAGAGATGGCTCTGCAAATAATCGTGGCCCGTCTTCATTCTGAAGAGAGCCACTGCCTCACCTCTGGGAAGCCTCGCTGGAATACGGTTTTTTTGCGTCGAGCAGGTCTGCCCATCGCCTTTGTTCCGCTGTCCTTCTCCAGGCCTGCAACATCTCGCTTTCTACGCTGCTTTTTATTATCTTTTTAGCAGTGCAGAACGTGACCGGCATTTCGGGTTGGTCCTTCTGGGATCCCTGTTTTGCCAGTGAATCTGCCTGCTCATTTCCCCAAAGCCCACAATGCGCCGGTATCCACTGCAGGGCAAGCTCTGTCCCACGCAGGATCAACTTTTCAATTAGTTCCCGGCATGTATCTAGTTCCATTGTGGAAGCTTTGGTAGCGTCTGCCACAGCACTTATTGCAGCCTGTGAGTCTATAAGCAAGACCACTTTCTCAGCCGGTATGTCCAGCAATGCTTTCAATGCGAGTAATATCGCCTTAACTTCTCCGTCAAAGTTTGTTCCAAGACGGCCCACAGGTTCTGCCAACCGGAAGACTGAGGAGTAGACCCCTGCTCCGGCATTTTGCTTAGCATTTTCTGCGGAGCCGTCTGTATAAACATGTAGCCACGGTGGCGAGGGATACCATTCGTTGATGGTCTCCAGTGCGCAAACTTTTAGTTCTATTTCCGTCGCTGTTTGTTTGTAGATCCGACGGAGAAGTTGTAAGCTGTATTTGGCGGATCGCAATGGTATCCGTGGGGGGATTACTGGGAGGTTTTGACAGGATTCCATATTTAGTCCCTTTTCCTGTCTTAACTTATCAAGTTTAGCCACGAAAGATACTTGGGTTTTAAGCCTTGCACTTGCTGGTTTTGAATGGTCCCAGTAATCAATCCCTAATCTTCGGATTCTCTCGCCCATACTAAGTGCCGCTATTTCTCTTCTCGTCTTTGTGGGCTCTGTGCTTGTTTGTAGTTGCATCGCTGAGATCGGAGTAGACTTCGGAGCTCCGGTTATTACTCTAAGTGCTTTATTTTGCAGCTTCTCAATTCTTTCTACTACTGTTTCAGGTGACGTTATCAGCAGTTCGTTTCCATATTCAATAGATGGTCGGACATAACTCTTATAAGCTAATGATAGAATATCCTGAGTTGCACCCCATTTTGTGCCCGTAATCCTTTTTAGTAGGCCCATTCTTCGCTCTCCTTTTTTCACTAGGGACTCCGTGTGTATCTTCCAGCTTAGCCTATTATCAAGTGCCACTCCTAAATAGGTGGCTGCTGCTGTTTGCCTAATCAGTTCCTGTGAATAACTTAGAGCGATACTGCGGGCCTTTGTAGACAGAGTGAACAGCTGGCATTCAGTTTTATCAGTGTTTACTTCCATTTCGTTGCCATCCGCCCAGTTACGGAGTGCTTCTAATGCCTTGTTCATCCAGACCTCTAGGGCGGGAATATCGCTGCTAGTTGCCCAAATTACGAGATCATCCGCGTAGAGAAGGGTGTTTATTCCTGGTAGCGACTCTAGCGAGTCAACGATATCATTTATCATCAAACAAAATAGAGTTGGGCTTAGTACGGATCCCTGGGGTAAGCCTTGTCTGGTCTGTTTAAATGTGGAGGTATCCTCATTGAACCTAACTCTGATTAGCCTCTGATCCAAGAAAGAAGCAAGAAATGTAAACATTTTGCCCTGAACTCCCAATTTAATGAGCTTTTGAAGAAGTTGTTTCCTCCAGACTCTATCGAAAGCAGTTTTAAAATCTATAAAAACTGCCAGTGTGCTCTGTTTTCGGTGATATCCATCTTTTATTTCCTGTGACAGCCGGATAACCTGCTCAATTGTGCTACGGTTTTTCCTGAAGCCCGCCTGTTTAGGAGATATAGCTTATGACCTTCCAGATAGGTTTGTAGCCTCCTCAGGGCCATTCTTTCCAGCAGTTTGCAGAAAACACTCGTGAGGGCTATGGGCCTGAAGTTTTCTACTTTATCAGGAGTTTTTCCTTTTTTGAGCACTGGGACTATTTCGCTCTTTTTCCATTCACTAGGTAAATGAGTGCACCAAATCTTGTTGAGAAATGAAAGGATTATCTCCTTTGCGGATTCTCCGAGGTGGAGTGTTAAATAATAAGAAAACAAAAATTTTGATAAAAATTAAAAAAATACATATAAAAATCGTGATGGACTTCGGGTAAACTCGGAAATCTTCGGAATCCAATAGGAGGAGAGGGGGTCGTTGAAACTGCTTCGTTGAAAGCATAGCAAGGTAAAATCTTACCTATATGAGCTCATATAGGCGCCTTTTAATCGACTGCAGAAACGTAGATAGATCTTCAAATTCCGCTGATTGCAGAAAATATGACTTTATTCTCCCCCGACATGCCGATTCATATTCTTCAGATGCCCGTTTTAGTTGGTTCCACACAGGCCTTCTCAGCGTCTGCATCATCAATCGCGCTTTCTTTACAGGAGGCTGCTGGTCAGTACAGATATTTCATGTCGCTCGCCGTTATATCTATTCAAAAATGTCCGTTTACAGCCCTTACAGACATACATCTGGTTCGCATTACAGTATCTTTGGTGGCGATAGAGATTCTTCTTCAAAGTGAATGTTTTTCCGCATTTCTCACAAAACAGAGAGTTTATATTCAAATGATGACCAGGACGGCATGGAGTTGGAACTGTGTGTTTGTAGTAGAAAACACTCTCAAATAAATGAAATGAGTGAATGATTTTTATTATTGAGGAAATAAAACAAGTTTTAAATTTTTATCATGCCCTGATGAAGTAAGCCTTTTAATTCTTCAATTCAATTCAATCGCTTATTCAAACAAGTTTTAAATTTTTATCATGCCCTGATGAAGTAAGCCTTTTAATTCTTCAATTCAATTCAATCGCTTATTCATTTTTTCTTTTCTCAGTATTAATTATTATTAATTAAATTCGATACAATTAAAGAATTTTACGAATCATAAATTATTTTATGTGCAGTTAAACTGTTTCATTTATGTGTATCTCTACAACTCAGTTGTTTCACTTCGATTAAAATATTTTATATTCCGCTTCCTTCATATCCTGTGTTCACCTCGCTCTGTTGTCCACGAATACGGAACCATGCCTAACACTGAGGCCAAAGCACAACCGGGTTCTGATCCTGGGTACGCCAAGTTGTTTATGACCAGTCGCCGTTTGCTTGCAGACCGCGATGAAGTATTTTCAAATCTCACCGCTATTCATGACAGAGTAACAACTTTACAGTTACCTCAGTTAGCTACCCTTCAGGCGTATGTATCGAGAGCAGAAAAACTTAATGAAAAGTTTGAAACCATACAAAGTAAAATGAAAGATATTAATTTCTTACTCGAAACTAGCGATCAGCTTGAAATAAACCAGGTTAGCAATTCATTCACGGACTTAATTGTACATATTGAGTCACGGTATTTACTCTTAAAGAAGCAGGAGCCACCTCCTCCTTCTACCGCAGATTCACATATTAGTACCTCGCCTCACCCTATTTTCAATCCGCTGCCTCGAATACCCATTCCTCAGTTCGCTGGGAATATTGATCAGTGGCCTGAATTCCACAGTACTTATAAGTCGCGGGTTCACGACGTTAAAGAATTATCTCAAGTTCAGAAATTTCAATACTTGAAATCGGCCATAACAGGAGAGGCTGCTGCTGTTATTTCTGGCCTTTCTTTCACTGAAGAAAATTATTTAGTCGCGTACAACGCACTCGTTTCCCGTTACGCTAGCCCTCGCAGAATTGCCGCTATGTATTTATCAAAGATAACTAGTTTCAAGAGAAGTTCTTCTCCTTCGTTAAATAATCTCAGGTCATTTTTGAATGTTCACCAAAACTCTGTCAGTGCCCTTAAGGCTTCAAATTTGTCAGATTTATGCGACTTCCTGCTGTTTTCGATTTCGCTTCAAAATTTAGATCCCGTAACAGCTCGTAAATTCGAAGACAGGATTGCCACATCTGGTATTCCTACCTATCAACAACTTATAGATTTTGTAGTTTCTCAGGTACAAATATTGGAATTGTCGCCCGGTATTTCATTCAACGCTCATGGCGCTACAGCCGTCAAGGAATTCAAATCGCAATCTAAGCAAATATTTATGTTGAATTCTTCATCTTCACTCAGAAAATCAATGTCAAAGGTACAGCGCTCCAGATCATCCGCTCAAATCTGTGTGTACTGTAAATCCGCTCACTCGGTGTTTTCTTGTCCCCAATTTGCCGCTCTCACCATAGATCGAAGATATGACTTCATACGCCAACAAGAAAAATGTTTTAATTGTTTCGGTTCACATGTTCGGCGATACTGCAAATCTAAATCGGTTTGCCGCTTATGTAATTCCAACAGCCATCACACACTGTTGCATCCACAGGTTATCCGTGATTCACCTATCTCGCAGTCAGTCAATAAAGCTTCACCTCAAATTAATTCTGTTTCTACCGCAGATTCTAATGTTCCTGAACAAACTTGTTTATTCAATTCATCAAACCCGCATATTCCAATGGTGTTACTAGGTACCTTAACCGCCACTATAATGGACTCAATGGGACAGATATATTCGCGCCGTTATTGACCCGGGATCACAAGTATCGGTAGTCACACAATCTTGCGTACATGCATTAGGTTTGTTTGTGAATCGTCTACGAACTCAAGTGTCATGTGTGGGTAATACACGTACTTCCGCTACGGGCATCACCGGCCTAACGCTACACTCTCGTGTTTCCGACTTCAAATTGACATTCCAAGCATTGGTTATGCCTTCTATTGCGCCGTTGCTACCCGCTAAACAAATTTCTTCTGACGTCATGTCTCGTTTCAGGCACTTAGCATTGGCCGATCCTACATTTGACACTCCTTCTCCAATTGATGTTTTGCTTGGCGCAGACGTGTTTCCGCAACTTCTTTTGCAAAATTCTTACGGCACCGATACTAGTACTCCTTCC
>JAAEAF010013510.1:0-126021 GCA_011037195.1 Triatoma infestans | reverse complement strand
ATAGCACTACATTATTAAGGTAAACGAAGCTTGTCGGAAATAACCGAATATGACCATTTTGACACTGCGAATTGGGCAGCTACAACATCAAGCAACGCTAGATGAAATAATTCTTTTTTCAAAAACGGATTTATTAATGGTATTTAAGTAAATTTTTGCAGTTATTTTGTGGGGGTGCTGCAGTGTCACAGTGCTTATGCACCAGCCGCAACTGATATATATTATATCTTTATAAATTAATATTAAATTATTTCATCACATTAATTATGCGCTACTTTAAGTTTCCCTAAATTCAATTTTCTTTTGGAATAATATTTTATATAAAAGTATGTTGTTAGGTTTATGTATGTGCAGTTCAGCATTTCAAATTTTTTAAACGCTGATTAGAGTCAGCATAGGTTTTCAGGAAGCCGAATAGTATGGAAAAATTTAGAAATCTTTTAGTAAAGATCACTTTTTCACTTAACCAATTTTTTCAAATTTAGATTTCTAGCAGCCAATTAATATTAATGCTCTTAATATAAGAAGGTAAAATCGAGAAATGCATTGAAATGACACTTTTAAAGGAAACCTTAATATTGCGTCTCCACCAAACCTTCAATAATAAATTTTCATTTAAAGAAAATCGTTGGATCCATTTACGAGAAAATCGAGACGAACGGATTTATTAATGGTATTTAAGTAATAATTATGCAAAGATTGTTATGTTATTATTATTTTTTTATCATACATTTCAAAATTAATTTTTGCAGTTATTTTGTGGGGGTGCTGCAGTGTCACAGTGCTTATGCACCAGCCGCAACTGATATATATTATATCTTTATAAATTAATATTAAATTATTTCATCACATTAATTATGCGCTACTTTACAACATATCAGTATGAAACTAAACATTTCTAAAGTTTACTATTTCCATTTAGTAAAGAATTAATTATTGCAAGAAATCCTTTGATACGGTAAAAGAATAAGTATCTAGGAATGTTACTATTGTCTATTTTAATCTAAAACACCTTTATAAAGATCCCACTCTTAGAATGAGACTTAAAGCTGGAGCTTTTATCTGTCTAATGTGAATATGTTCAGTAAATAAGTGAGATCGTTTCATTTATTACAATAATTTCTATTAAGTATGATTAACATTGTAAAGAATGCAATCAAATAAATTGTAACTACGGTAATAGCAAATGTGAGAGTAGATGATTTGTCCTTGTACGCAATAAAAAGTACATGGAAGTTGCTTATTATATCAATGTTTAATGGTTATACCAACTAGGAAGAAGTTGTGAAACAAGGTGAAAGATTAGTCTGGAAAGAAGAGAGTTATTGTGAAAGCTAAAAGACAGCTTTCTCTGTAATATTGTAAATCTTATTAATAAACACCGGTATACAATCATGTGATACTCAACATTCTACTTAATATTCCCTCTAATTATAATTTTTTACCTAATTTAGTTATAATCCCCTTGTACGGTTACAATGTGAAATCATATATGATTATGGCTAAGTACTAATTCTATACTTTTCACTTTGTAATTTTCATCGTATTAATGTTTGGATAAATTTGTTTAGAACTACTTATTTTAAAGAACTCACATTTGTCTACTATTTACAAGATTGAGACTACTACATAGAATTTAAACAAAACATAAACACATTATAACTTAAAACAAAATGATAAAATGCTTTCTTTGTTAGAATTTGAAGTAATAAATATTTATTACATTGTTTTCTACAATGCTTACATCTTGGTAAAATAAATAAACTAATGAAGGCGTTGTTCTAGACGCCTCAGATTAGATAAATACAAGTTCTATTATTGGATAACTGGCAGAAAACCTTCCTAAAAATTCTAGTGTGAAACACGCATTCTACTTTCAATTAACTTTTACAACTATTATTGCCAAATTACTTGTAACTTTGAATTTTTTACTTTTATTTACATTTAATAATATGTAATCATGATTATACAATGAGGGAACCGTACATTTTTATAAATTAGTTCATAGGACAAAGAAAGTTCTGAATATGTCTACTTGTAGATCACTATCAAGTTCTTCTGTTAATCCCTGGAGAAAATTTGAAAATAGAAACATAGTTAAGCATCACTTCAAAGTTTCCCTAAATTCAATTTTCTTTTGGAATAATATTTTATATAAAAGTATGTTGTTAGGTTTATGTATGTGCAGTTCAGCATTTCAAATTTTTTAAACGCTGATTAGAGTCAGCATAGGTTTTCAGGAAGCCGAATAGTATGGAAAAATTTAGAAATCTTTTAGTAAAGATCACTTTTTCACTTAACCAATTTTTTCAAATTTAGATTTCTAGCAGCCAATTAATATTAATGCTCTTAATATAAGAAGGTAAAATCGAGAAATGCATTGAAATGACACTTTTAAAGGAAACCTTAATATTGCGTCTCCACCAAACCTTCAATAATAAATTTTCATTTAAAGAAAATCGTTGGATCCATTTACGAGAAAATCGAGACGAACTCAAAAGAAAAAAAACAAAGTTAAATTTAACAGAGTACAACATAAATCTTCACATCAGATCACTTGGTACACCTAAACATCATTCATTCATCTTTTGATTTGGTTTTAATTGAATTATTCATTTTTACAATGTATATTGTGAATGAATGGCTCAAAACCGAATTCCACTGCAAATTAGAAGATTTGTGTATGAATGTGTGTGTGTGTGTGTGTGTGTGTGTGGGTGTGTGTCACATCGACCGATTTATAACAAAACCTTATTGTCGCGTTCCCTGGTAGCAACCTAAGCAAAGTTTCAGCCTTCTGCAATTTCCATTCTGAGTTATACTCACAAAAACACACACACTACGAGTGAGAGAGAGAGGATTTCCGGTGAAAATTTAATTTCATTCTAATTTAATAAGATCGCAATACATACATTTAGCTATGAACTTACAGAATTATTTTAAACATATAAAACACTATATGAATAATAAAATTAAGGCAACTTAAATTTTACTAATTACATTGATGAAACTGAAAAAATAAAGGAAAAAAAAATATTCAAAATAGATCAAACAACTTTGTACAACAAAACTTGTAATTTGTAATTTAATTACAAAACAATCAAGATATTAGTGTGTGTGTGGTAGCACACATTATGTATTTACTGGCCTCAGTGAGTATGTTTTGTTTTATATTGAGCATATTCTATTTTAAATTGATCATAATCATATCAAATTATTACTGAAAATTAGATGACGTTATTACCATTTTATGTATTGCAAATACATATATATCAGGTACTTTCGAAATATTGACTGTAGTTTTAATTACTATTAGGGTCAACGTTGTATTTTTTTTTAAGTGTTTTCGTTTTACATAATAATTGGAAAATTTTATATTAAATTCAGATCTTGTAGGATTTATTGAGTTTGATAGGTAAAAAAAGGGCATCTCAAAATATTGACAACACAGAAATACCATTCAGCTATGGTTTCCTTACAGAAAGAACATAAATCAAGCTTAGAGAAGCTTATAAGTAGTGGTATTAAATGTACATTTAGTAAAAGATCGGGTGTTCTTATTTGGGCTATAAATTTTAAATAGGTACATTTCACATTACTGTTTAAATGATTTTGAGATTGAGCTAAAGATCCATACTATAAAAACACAGCTGGGACTGTATCTGGTTATCTGCAAAATCTAATTGATGGAGCAGAATTCAAATCGATAGGCGGTACGTTTTTTACAAAGTAGGAATCTTTACTACTTACGAGTTGGTTATAATTGAAAAGTTTTATTAAAGAAGATATTCTTTATTCTTTATATCCAGTTGTGTTTTGAGTTTTTCGAATGTGTTAGTTGAAGTAGTTTTAAGAAAAATATCGTGGGTTGCCCGAGAATCATCCATTTTTATCTTAACAACTTAACTTAATAACCATTTAAGGGAATATTTAACATCTGATGTTTGATATAGTTCATTTCAAATTTCAATAGAATTATAAAATGTGGAACAGATCTTGTGAGCTTAATGTTTTTCTATTGTACGCATCTCAAAGCAATTATGTATTTTTAGATCATGTTAATTTTTGATCATAGAATTAATAGAAAAATAATTTTCTCTTAATTATTTATTCAGAAATTATATCCAATTCAGATAAATAAATCAGGAAATTACAGACTTATTTCACGTTGTAGTCAGTCTAAAAATATAAGGAAAATGTTTGTTTTAGTTCTTGTTAATTTTTTTTAATGAGGCGGCAATTTTGTATGTTTATCTTTCAAAAAGAAGTTTTTTAGTTAAATTAAATTTTAATTATTAACTGTGAGACTTGCATGCAATGGACTATTTATTCTGTTCTATCTCTATAAGCCTACAGATTTTTGTCTGTATAGGATTTTTGTTTTATTTTCAGAAATATCATTTTCTGACAGCTGCCTTACAAGTTTTTCTTGAAAATTTGACTTGAAGAATGTTTAAAAAGTTATTTCTAATATATAAGAAGAGAAAGATTATTCTATCAATATCTTTCGTATGTTCCGTATCTAGCAATATTTAACAATCCTGTTTTGTATGCTTATTTCTAGGTGAACAAGTCCGAATTTTGAGCTATAATAAGTCTGGAGAATGGTGTGAAGCTCATTCTACATCCGGTCAAGTAGGTTGGGTTCCATCGAATTATGTCACCCCAGTCAACTCTTTAGAGAAGCATTCTTGGTATCACGGACCAATATCTAGAAATGCAGCGGAATATTTGCTTAGTTCAGGCATTAACGGAAGCTTTCTTGTGCGTGAAAGTGAAAGCAGTCCTGGACAAAGAAGCATATCGTTAAGGTACGAAGGCAGGGTATATCATTACAGGATCAATGAGGACGCCGATTCTAAGGTAATGAGTTAAAATTTAAAAAAAAAAAGTTTAGTTGTATCTAAATTGATTTTGTTGACAGGTTGTGTGGACAAAATATATGTGCTGGACGAAATTATTGCATTACTTTCTTTTTAAGGATTAAAAATATATACATATACATATATTTTCTTAATAATTTATTTTAACAGTATTATTTAAATTGGCAGTTAAGAAAAACTAACGTATTAGAAAGTAAAACTAATGCAAATTTCAAAGTTTTTACCAACAGTTACAAATCTCTCTTCTTTTTCTAGCTATATCCTGATTAGTCTGTTTTAGGCGCTAACATTTTTATGAGTGTCTCTTAAGCATTATGTTTTACCACTATTATTCAACTGATGCTACCATTATCCAGGCTTGTTACTGAGAAGTTCTGTAAGGTGTATTTCACAGCTCTTAGATTGTTGTCCGTTTTTTGGGGGGAAAACTTTAAACAAATTCTGTGGCACATCGGAATATTCATTTATGATTTACTTTGCGACTTGTTATGATCATGTCTCTATAAAAGGAGCAAATAATGTATATCTATACTCCGAAGTTGCCTTTGATGTAACCCAACTGTTATGTTGGGAATGAATGAACGACTACAACTCAGTGTAATTCGACCTTCATTCTCTCCACGCTATATTGAGCCATTGAATCATTGATATATTAGCATGCTACATTTCCCTAAGGTGTTTCCAATCTCTTTTATTTTCATTTGGAGAGTTTAAGGCAATCCTTATATTAGGAATAAGATAACCTTCCTTAGCTTAATAGAGGGTAAAGCCGCCTGAGAGGCACCTCGTATAGTTCGTTGCCGCGGGCGATTCATCTCCCAATTAGAATAGTTTCGCTCTTGTTAGGCACTCACCATTGCAGAAGACATGGAGTGGTGGTTCTTTTTCAGTCAAGTAAAACTTGCAATGCCCAGTATGCTTATATGCTTCCTGAGCCTATAAACCCGTTCAACAGACTCACTGTAATCCTTAAGGCCACACGGCTGTGGTTTAGCAGATCTACATGGTTTTAGTACGCCTTCTAAAATGGAATCCGTTTATTTATTCGATAAATATAAGTTTTTTTATTTTTGAAGACCGAATCTCACTATCCTCATCTATCATTTAAGAACGGTCGAGAAGAATCTTCCATTTATTAATTCTATAGGTTCTATACTAATGTGAGTGAAGAAGAATAAATTAATATTAAACATTATTTGGGGAATAGTACAAGGTGATTTGGTCATTAAAAATAAATGAATAAAACACTGATTCCTTTGGTAGCAATCGAAGAAAACGATCATCATGTTCTTTTATAATTCTGGATAAATCTTGACAAACTCTGAAGTAGGATGTTTACTTATTTATTTTTGATAAATTTCAGTTGTTAAATAGCAGTTTTATTAGTTATACTTTGGAAAAATTATTTGATATGATAATTTTGTTTTGCGGTGTATAAATTCGTATATACGTATTATGCTATTGAAGTAGTGTAATAGTATCTTCATTATTATAGTTTAATTAATAAAGCAAAGGGATGATAAACAAGTGTTACTCCATTGGGGAATACTTATTAAAAATATTTTCAAATAATAATAATATGTCGTAATTTATTTTCAAAAATCCAAAATTCATTTTGTACATAGTTCTGTTTTCCATTGCCATTTGCGAATGGTAAATATTCAGAGTGTAATTAAGAATGTACTTGAGTATATTAGCCAAGCTGGTAGCAGCTGTAATGAAACTCTTTTAAATTCTTGGCAAGTAACTAGTTGCATTGTAAGGTATGTTGGGAACTGATACGTGATTAGAGAAGCTTGGGAAAAGAAAGCTCCCATTATTGTCTCTTTTTGATTTTATGAATTCTGTAACTATTCACACTGGTTATAAAATGTAATCATGGTAAAATTTTTTATAGTTTTTCTACTCATAAAATATGTTGTTTTATCTATGTCTGCAAATATCTTATTAAGTAATTATAATGTAACAAGTTGTTATCAGATGTAAGCAGTTAAACTAGTTTAAATGTTGTATATATATTTGAAGTTCATTAAAATACTTTCATTTTCATTGATAAATTGTTCCTTGAATTTTGTTTGTTTTTTTTGTAAAAAGAATTTGTTCTCTCTTTATTAGGTGTACGTTACGACAGAAAGTAAATTTAACACTTTAGCTGAGTTGGTTCATCACCATTCTCTGCACTCCGATGGCCTTATTACTCAACTTTTATATCCAGCTCCGAAACATAATAAACCCACAGTTTTTGCCCTTAGCCCAGGTAATTATAATTTATTTTTGTTAAAAACCAATGTATTTTTTATTAAAGTCCAAGTTTTTAGACTTCCTGCTAACAATTTATTTTCTATAAAATCATTACGTTCACTATAAATGCAAGAAAAATTTATTTGGCTGTCAATATTTAATTCAGACATAAAGATTAAAAGTGAAACTTTATTCTTTGCAATTGCTTGGTGGTAACTTACTACTCTTCTCAGATGGTACCCCTAAGACCATTTGGTGAACTAATGGTGGTATTCATTTTAGCCAATTATTTCTTTTAATACATTTGCTTATGACATTTAACCTTTAAGAGATTATATTTTCTTAAAATCATTTTTTTTTTCTTAAACACAAGAATTATTTTTAATTATTAATTTTATTTATTGTTTCAATTTTTACTTCATTAACCAATATTGTGTTTTCTATATTTTTTTGTTGTTGTTATACACCCAACTTTTATTCGTAGAACCCGATGAATGGGAAATAAACAGGACTGATATTGTTATGAGGCATAAATTGGGTGGCGGTCAGTATGGAGATGTATATGAGGCTGTGTGGAAGAGATATAATAAGACTGTAGCTGTAAAAACTCTTAAGGTAGTGAAACTTAAAATTGCTTAATAATTTTGGTACTACTTTTAGAAATATTTCTTCCTTGTTTAGGGAAGTTAGTTTAGAAGGTCTAATCTATATAAAATGCAATTAATTAATTGAAAAAATGACTCCTTTTATTAATAATTTATATTATAGGAGGATACTATGGCACTAAAAGACTTTCTTGAGGAGGCATCCATTATGAAAGAAATGAAACATCCCAATCTTGTACAGCTTTTAGGTAATCTTTTTGTATTTTATAATTCGTATATTGTTAAAAGTGAATATTGTCTTATTGAAAGATTTGTTAAAATATAATGGAGTGCGCTTCAGTAGAGTGAGAACGAATATTTGTTCAACAATAATTTCAATATAATTTATCTTTCAATGCTTCCAGAAAGCTCATGTTGAACATACTATAAAACAACTAGTTCTTATGTAGATTTCTCACAACCATTCTCTTACTGAAGCTCGATGTAATGTAATTAGATAAAATATCTGAATTAGAAGTTCGAGGAAGGATAATCTACTTTTTAGATAAAATTCAAAAACATCGACATTTTATATATTCATTTAATATATTTATACATTTCTGCCTTGTCTTTTTGTCCAGGTGTTTGTACACGTGAACCCCCATTTTATATAATTACCGAATTTATGAGCAAAGGCAATCTTCTAGATTATCTTCGTTTGGGTAATAAGGAGCAGATTAATGCCGTTGTTTTGATGTATATGGCTACACAAATTGCTTCTGGGATGAGCTATTTGGAGTCAAGATGTTTTATCCATCGGGATTTAGCCGCTAGAAATTGCCTTGTCGGTGATAACCATCTTGTTAAAGTAGCCGACTTTGGTCTGGCTAGGTTGATGAGAGACGATACATATACTGCTCATGCTGGTGCCAAATTTCCAATCAAATGGACTGCGCCTGAGGGCTTGGCTTATAATAAATTCTCCACTAAGGTAATATGTTATGATAGTATTGTTTTTTTAATAAGGTTTTTTTCACTAGATTTTCGGTTTAACTTGCTTTTTTTTCTGGAGAATTTTAATTTCTAGAAAAAAATTACAAATTTTTGATTCTGAAAGATTTATATGTTCTTAAACGAATTTACACTAACTATTGTCAGTCCCCTCCTGTTGTTTACTAATAAAGATGTGGTAGATTGAACCAAAATTTAAATTTCTAATTTTTTCTTAGTCTGACGTATGGGCGTTTGGCATCTTGCTGTGGGAAATAGCTACCTACGGTATGTCTCCATATCCTGGTGTCGATTTGACGGAAGTGTACCATATGTTAGAAAAGGGTTATCGTATGGAATGTCCGCCTGGTTGTCCTCCAAAAATTTACGATCTAATGAGGCAGTGTTGGCAGTGGGAACCTCAGGATCGTCCAACATTCCAAGAAATACATCACTCTCTCGAAAACATGTTTCAGGAGTCTAATATAATTGATGGTAATTTCTTTACATCCTTGTTTAAGTATATGCTATAGACTACAAGCTTATTATTGTAAATAATTGCTTAATTAGTGATTTTTCTATTTAGAATTTAGAATCACATTCTTTATTTCTATGTTTTCTTCAAATATAGTGCATGAATCAAATTAGCATTAGATATATTAATTTGTTACAGAGGTTGAAAAACAGCTTCAAGGGAGTACTACACCTCAGCTTCCCTATAAGAAACCCCATAGTGGCAGTACAGGCAATATACACAGTATGGTATTGATGGCAGATCAAGTTCAACGTAAGGGTGATATTTTAATTATATCATTAATTTATATTATATCATTAGATTTTGTTGGTATATGTAGAGTAAATATAGGCCTATTATTGTCAAGTTCTTATCAGTTCGGTCCCCTCATCTTTGACATTTGCTTTTTGATTCTATTGATCTCAACGTACCCGTAAGATGGACAACATTTAGTGCTATTGGTTGCCGTAAATGTGTGGTCTGTGACATTGCCGATACAACGAAATATTGCAATGTGGTCAGCTAATATTACCAATGAAAAACACTTAGGTTTCCGAGAAATGGCCGCGAATATCTAAAAATCAATGTTAAGATATTGTGTCAAATGTTGCTGCTAATTGCTGGAATACCAGGTGGTTAATAAACCACCTTCATTGGAAAAGTTTCGAGTTGCCTGTCCATACTAAACGCCTATTTCAATCTCTTTCTGGACAACTTGTGTTTCTTTTTCCCCATGAAATTTTAGATTCATTTAATATTACATAATAATATGATATAGGGATTACTTTTATAATTTAAAAAAAAAAATAATTAATTTTTATAAAATTAAAAAAAAAATTTTAATGTTGAAAGGGAGGGGGTCAATGTTTGAAAGAAATTCTAAATTTCTTCTTTGCATTGAGAATACTAAAATCTTGAGTAACTAAGAATAACATGAATAAGGACTTTAAGTGTTTAAAGAGGTCATTTATCGTAAATCTTTCTTACAGTTAAACTAAGTTTTATTTTCTCTTACTAGTTAAGAGGAAATATTGCGACCGTGACCGACTTTCGAAACTGAGTTTTCTCAGGAAAACTTTTTTTTGAGATTTTCTGAGTCTGAAATAATTTTTAAAAATCTTAGATATGCGTGCCTGAAGAACATAATTCAAAAACGAAAAATCCAGGAAGTTTTCATTACAAATTTCTCGTACGGAATCACCTGTTCACTGTGGACAGTTTTTTCCTTCTTTTTATATTTTCTCGATAACAACTTCAACAATTTTCTTTTAATTTTTCATGCATAAATCACACATATTGGTTATTTTTTTCGATAGAAACATTTTTGGGGGGCTTCTGGGAAAGGGTTGACATTAGCTTTTCGATTGAAATGCGGTGTAATGATGATTCTCCACATTCCTAATTTTAATGAGAATAAAATTTGTTGCTAAAAAATCGCTTAACCGAAAAGACGAATATGCTGAAAGGCTTTTTTTTTCCCAGTTTTTGGCGATTTTGTCTTTCACAACACCTGCGGTTTCTTAAAATTGATACAATAATTATTCATTCAGATATTATCACTTCTGTTTGAAACTTTCTTCCGAGAAAATTTCTAAATTTTAGGGTTGACACACTACCCCCTGTAATCCCATTTCACTACTATGTAGGTTTCCGCATTTATATAGCAACAAAATAAATATTAAATAGTGCGTCCTGAACGTATAATCATCGACCCTGTGCCTGAAATTATTGCTAGAAAAGGTTGCAACTAAATGATTGCATGGCCACAGACTGCAGTTGCTGCAATACTGTTGCTGGCGGCAATATTTCCATGCTCTTATAAAGATACCTTTAATGGAAATTCATTTAACCATTTACACAGTTCTCATTATCCTTAGCTATTTTCAAAAACAACATCATCCGAGAATTAAGCCAGAAGAGATGATAGGAACAAAAATTTTATTTAATTATTATTATTATTATTTCAGCTGAGAGCGTGGTATCCCCTGGGAACAAACTTTCAACATTCAGTAGTGCCAGTACGATTAGTTCGCAGCAGCAAAAGAGCAATAATCTAGTCCAGTTAAGAAGGACAACAAATCGAAAAGGAAAAACAGCCCCTGCTCCTCCTAAAAGAACTAGGTTAGTAAAATAACACAACTCTTAAATGAAAATTTTGCTCTGTGGACTTTAAGTTTTTCTCCTTTTAATCTCCTTAATGTCAGACCAAATTAATGTAGTATAACTCTTTGAAAACAAAAAATCAATTTAATGTCTTTTTGTATCTGGCTTAGTAAATGACTAGATGCGAATGGTATATTGGTTTCATTAGCTCAGTCTTCGCTCTGTCTAGAAGTTTATTCTGTTTGAGATATTAGGCATTTAAGTTTAGCATATATTAACAGGCTGTCTATGCCCCAGCATCGCTATATATATGTAGATATAAATGGTTTCAAGATGGCGTCCTGAAAGTCTTTTCTGGCTTTCTAATATATAAGACATTGTTTAGCATCCATAAAACTATTAAAATGTGGTGGTGAGGTAGAGTTTTTTAGAAGATACATCGTCTACCTACCTACGCAGGTTTTATTTTTGTTTGTGATTGTTTATTTCTGTTGTTCGTATTATGGGCTCGGAATACTTCCAAGGAAAACCTAAGACCCTCGAAGAAGTACCAGACTATTTTTTTAACGACTTACAAGCGTTCAGGTGCTTCAGTGTTCTCGAAGTGCTTGATTCTTTCACCAACTTGCTATAAATTGAATAATTTGGGCTATGAAGAAACAAGGTAAGAATCACATTTAACACCTCCAACCCAATCACAGCTGCTTGGATGAGGGATATTGAGAGGAGTTGTGACGTCCCCATAAAGCAGCAGCAGACAACCTTTCCTGGGAATTAATTAAGAAGTCTCTCGTTCCGCACTATGTAAGTCGTTGGTGGAAAATGATGTTGGGATTAGGAAAGAATAGGCGAGTAACCGAACATACAGTATGGATAGCCCAGGAAAACTGATCTTTTTGTTTCATACTTAAAAATTTATAATATTATTATACATTTTCCAAACTGTTTTTTTTTATTATAATCATTAATTTATATGTATAATCATAATTTTTTAGGAATTTAACATACTCTTCCTACTTTTGTTTCCAGTAAAAACTTTTTAGTGCATAAAATACTTTATTGTTACAGTCTCCTGTCATCTTGCAGTTCTTTCCGCGATTCGACCTATGCGGAACAAGAACATCCACATCTACAACAACAACAACAATGCTGTGTTCAGACATCAGCCGTTGGAGGTGATGTCGTCCAGGAGGACACCCAGTCGGCGCTAAATGGTATTGATCTCATATTCCAAGGTAACCGGAGAGGGAGACACACAAATTACAAGCAAGTGCATGCAATGGAGCAACGCTACGTACAACCGAAACAATTTCCGCGTAATTGCTCGTGCATGTTTGTTTGTGTTTGTGTGTTTTGGATGTTGCAGCGACGAAAAACTGATTTTTAATCGCTAATATAGGATTAACAAACGCATTTAAGTCACGGGTCATTTTTTATTCTACAAATATTGCAGGTGCCATAAAAAATTGTATGGAATTCTCGAATAGTCTGTATGGACTTCTCGAATAGTCACCATTATCATCTCACGAATTTTCACCAAAATGAGCATCTTGGTGAATTTATTGAAAAATATTTTTCCGTCTCTTTGCTTTTGGTTATTTCAAAAATATTTTATATATTTCAATATAAAAATTATAGATAAGAATATTTAATCTACTTGAATGGTATCAATCATGTTGTTCTCTGCAAATTTGGAAAATTAAATTTGATATACCTAACATTTATTTTTTAGTTTTTTTTTTTTTAACCAATCGCAAAGCAGGATAATTTTGTAGCAATCAGATTTTCATATATTGCTATTAAATAAAAGGTTCATTTCTGAAGTTTTTTCTGTTTCTCCAAAATTTTAGGTATTTGCTGCAAGGAATTTCCTCACGGGCTCCCAGTTTAATACGTCTTGTCTACAGTTCTTTTTTTTTCCTAAAATATATTAAAACGTTTAATTCCATTTTGATTACTCTTGGAGTAAAGAATTTTTATTATACAAATTAATTAAGACAGATCTTTTCAATCTTCATGCGGTGATAGAATTGCTCAATTTATTTTTTGCATAAGATTTAAGTAGAAATAAATCTGTTCATTCTGACTTCAATTTAAAGGAAACAGCTAAGCCAATCGGTGATTTACCTTATTCAACTTTCGCATTTAAAAAAAATGGTATTTCTGTTCCTGTTCTGTAATTCATCATAAATGAAATTTTATTTGCATGTTCATTGAAAATGCAAAATTGTTTGCTTTTCCTAGGCAAAATGGATGTTATATTATTTTCCTTTAGGATAATCTTGATATCTTAAGTTTTCAAAGATTTTAGTGTTATATTCAATAAATTTCCGTTCCTTGATAATCCCTTGATAATTAGGTATCACGCTATATATCAGTAAGATGCATGCATTAAAGTTTTGTTACATTGGCAATTTGAGCACAGCATGAATTTTAAGCTTAAATGTGGACATAAATAAAGTGAAATACACGATTGGAGTGGAATTATGTTTATTGTATTGAACTTAGGAAACATTCATTTTTGAGGATTAATGCTAGGTTCTTGAGTTAGAGTTTTAATAAAAGTTAGGAAGTTAGCGAAGATAAAAATGTTCGTCCATAAAGAAGTATAGAATTTGTAAATTTAGGTAAAAATCTACAGACTTTTCACTTAAGACATCTAGTGCCCTGCATTTTCCTTTCCCATACCAACAGATTATTTTCATACTACAACAAAGTACTAATTTATGGTGACTTTTTTCCAAAGCCTCAGGGCCAATGGGACTGATTAAAAAAAGAAAGAAACTCACTTAGCCGGTTGGCTAGGCACAAGTATGTCTCTCAGTCGATAAAAATCTATTAGACAAATACGATTTATACCAATACTTGTAAAAGAACATGGTTATTAGAAGAACATGGCCCAAAATAGAAGATTTTAGTGGCATGTGCTGATGTATTTAATAATTTAGAGAAAAATATAAAAACTCGTGAATATTTTATGTCTTTTACTCAAATAACAATCTAAGGATTGGAAATATTTTTGCATAATGTGTTTCGTCAGATAATTATTCAGTATTAATCTCGTGGAGGTGCTTCTATTTTATGTTTTCTGTTCTTCATCTGCAAGAAAAGTTTAACTGAAAAACCATTCAACCAGAAATTAGTAAGATACACAAACCAAAAATAATTTAAAATAAAGATGGTAAGAGAAACAAAAGAGAACGAAGTTGGCAAGAGAAAATATTTCGATGTTAACAACGAATTAATGATCTTACCTTTTAAAACTATTGTGGTTTTTTTTAATTAGTCTAAAACACTCTTGGCCTACGCGAGTCCAGCTCCTTGCTGTTGAGCTACTCCTTTCCTTTGTATTTAGTATTTAATACAAAAACTAAATTAAGTCAGGAATAAGGTTTTTTAAATACTAATATTAATAATCAGCGAAAGGGTAAAAAAAATATTACGTTCAACTAAAATTCTACAAACCCAAGGTACCCTTCTATTATAATTTTTCTAAATAGCAAAGAAAAACTTCTAATATCCTTAAATTATCTTTAGATTAGTTATTGAAATGACCTTTTATTCCTTAATTTAGGAAAAGTGGCCTATTTTTTTCTTTATATAACATTAGAATGGGCAATGAACAATTCATTACTTTTATTGGGAAAGGAATAGAGATTTTCGAATTTGAATTTTTCATAGGAGATAATATACAAGGGTGTTTGGCCCCGGCCCTAAATTTGTTATATTTCGGAATAAAATGTATGGAACTACCCCCTAAATAATGGATTGTTAAAATGCTTTCTAATTTTTTTTTTAGTTTCTCAAAATCGCTAATGATTTTCTTTAAATTTGTACTGCTGATTGCACATATATAATTATCACTTTTATTTGAACATATCTGGTTAACAAAAAAATGAACTTAGAGGTTGTGAGGTTTGTCTGATGTTTTTACAAGTAAAATGCATTGGGGTTGCTGTTTAGTGATCTGCAAAGGAGTCAGTTCATATAGTATATTTCCCACCATCAAACGTGCATCTAAACATTTAGTACTAATTCCGAGACGAAACTTTTGTGAGTTATAATTGTGGAAATTGAAGAGATTCACGAGTATGAATGTTTTTCAACAGGTTTTTTTTTTATTATTTTAATAAAAAATACTGCATTTAATTTACAATGCACCTGCTTATTAGAAAATAGAAAAGCTTTAAACATCAACATAATTTTCATTCAAGTAATTAATAATAATGTAATAATCAATGTATTACGTCACTGGTTTGGTGCTAGTAAAAGTGGTAAATCTAATACTTGTATTTGTTTTTAATAATTCATTATAAATTTCGTTTAGATTAACTCTTAAGAAATAAATTTCCTACAATTCCTTCTGCTTTTTGTTTGTTTTGTTTTTTATTTTTTCATTAGAACTGAAATATATAGAAATGATCTCTCAGGTTTCCGCGGCCATTTTCGTGGAAAAAACCCTCGAGTTTCCGGAGTGTGACCGCTTAAGTGTTTTTCTAGAAACCGACGTTTCTAGCAAACCACTTACGAAGTCTCAACCCGGAAACTCAAGTGTTGTTTATGTAGAAATGGATATAATATAATTTTCATATTAGTATTAAAAAAAAGAGTTAATAATTGTGGGCTACCATTTTTCTGTGGGAAATCAATCATTCTGCTATAAAAATTGCTCTAAACTATACTGTTATAAAAATTTCATCCCATTTTTAAATTATATAAAAAAAAAAAATGAAAAGATGAAAAATTTTTTGCAATATTAAATTAAAATTCTAGTAATTCGTTAATAAAATTTGAAGTGAACAGAAAAGAGCAATTTGTCAGATTTTATTTGAACAAGCTTTATTTTTGTGCTTAGTAACTTTCAATAAATTCTTTGCAATTTTTAATTTGTAAGAAAATTGTGGAATATTTTAAAAACCTGTCTGTTTGTAAGCCTTGATTTAACTATTACAAAACCCAAGTTTTTCGCTCAATTTATTTTGCTTGAATATATTTATATTTAAATCGTACTCCGGTTTTTATTTCAAGTTTTTTTTTTTTATAAGAAAAAGAAAACTGAATTAATAACTTCCATTCAGAACTAATCATTAACATCAAATTAATAGCCTTACACTCAAAATGAATAAATTACGTAATAAATTTAGATATTGCATTAGTTTTGTCTAAGATAGTTATACTCGTCTTTTATAAAGCGGAAATCTTTAGAATTTCGTACTTTAATCAAATGTTTATATTAAAAGTAATTTACGAACACATTTGATTAATGTGTACACATTACAATACATGAACTTTCTCATTTCTTATTGTTGAAAGTCTATAAATATTGATATAGCTTCATGTAAATAAGCTTCATAAATTTTTATCATCACATATTGATTCGAACACATTTAATTAATAATTTCTATTAGAATCATTAAAATAATTCTAAAATTTTATCTTATTTCTCAACAAAAAAAAAAGTTCTTTAAATCACATAATGATTTCATTTCGTCTCTTTTCTTTATTTCAAGGTATTACTAAGGAACTAGCTAGTCTTGGTCAAAAAACTGATAGCGAGGATCAAATGACACCTGATACAGATGATTCAGGTGCCCATTCTTATCCAGGCGAGGGGTTTAAAAGAACACCAAAACAAGAACCTCCTCCAAAGGTTTGTGAAAGAAATTAGTCGTTTCCTCAGAAAGTTTTCATTTTATTTTTTTATATTAGCAATTACTTTCTCTTTCTGCAATAAAAGGGAAGTGTTGCTTCATGCTGCATTTTAGAAATTGAGTATTCACTAGAAATAATATTTTGAGGTTCCTGATTACGAAAACATTTTTTTAATGAATGAGTGTGTCTGTATGTATGTATGTGTGTTATGTATTTACAGTTGTCTGCTTGGTTGTCCGCTAAAAAAACAATGTTTTTAAAGATGAGTTTGATTCTTGCTCGCTTTTTTTTTATGATGTTCACTCCAAGGATATATAGGATAAACATATATATATAAGGCTGAGGTAGCTTTGAAGCCAAATACATACCTTCCTGTAAGAAACTTATAAAGAGGGATATACATTCATTCAAAGATAGCACAAAAATGTATTTAGTTTTTTAATTGTGTATCGGTCGGAAGAAAAGTAAATTTAAAATTTGTACCATAAATTCAACTTTCAAATTAAAGAATATCATTATTTCATGCTCGTTAATTCAACTGATTTTTGCCTTTCATCCGACAGTAACTTCTTGGATCCTTTTCTTTTCCTTTACTATTCACAATTACCTTTGGGTAAAATTATTCACTACCATTTTAACAATGAATTTTTCAGTTTTTTTTTTTTTCAAAACGGCTCCAATGATTTACTTTAGATTTCTCACAGGAAAGTTACGGTCAGAATTCCTTAATCGCAGATACCATTTTACCGAGGTTTTTTTTTTATTTTTTGCGATTTGTTCAAAAGTGGCTTTAACGATTTTCATTATATATTGTGTTACACACGTAGGTCTCATTATTTTGTTTGAAACATTTTTAGGGGAATTTATTACGGGGAAGTCCTTGCGGAGGGCTAGGATATCATCCTTCGCTCAAAAGTGACATTTTATTTTACCGTAGGTCCTCCTCTCTGGATAATATTGAAAGCTACTTACTTTTTGTAGCAAATTTAAAAACAAATTTAAAGAAACTTTGACGGAACGTGTGAAATTGCAGGAAGAGAGAAAGACGTGTAGTATTTCTATCAGATATTTTTTTATTTGCAGCTAATAATTTGTTTTATTCTTTGACATATCTGGGGATATATCTGATTTTAATAAGCAATTTGTCAAACTTAAAAAGATTTATTATAGTAGTGTGTCAAACTGTATGTTAATCTAATTATAAGCTTATAGTTATCAAACAGTGTCCAGATGATGCTAAAATTCTTTAAATAGGTGGTGCAAGTAGCAGCATTGGAAGTTCAAAATGTGCGGAAAGCCATCAATAGGTACGGCACACTTCCAAAAGGAGCTAGAATAGGGGCCTATCTAGAATCATTAAGACAGAATAACATGTCCGAGAGTAATGATAATAACATCAATAATATTTCTAATAGTGGTACTGATACAAGAAACAACATTCCACAAGGTAAAAGATTAGTAGCTATGTGTAATTTGCAGAGAGTTTAAAAGTTATTGTTAGATTAGATTAATAAAGAGTGGCGGGGCCTCATTCCACCGCAACCTACACTAGGAGCTTACAGAGAATCGTTTTACCAAATTATAAGAATTTAAAAATTATAATATAATAATAATATAAAGATGTTTTTAATTAAATGAAATAATACATTACTTATTTATCAGCTGTCTTTTATATATATATATATATTATAATTGTATATAATTGTATTATATTATATTATATATATATATATATATCAGCCGTCTGTCATTGTCTCGTCTTAATATGTTTTGGCAAAATACTGTACATAAAGTAAAATAAACTACTCTTCAAAGAAACGAAAGAACAGATAAAAATAGACTACAAGTTAAACAAAAATGAAAACTAAAAACAATAATTGTTTCTTTTATATCAATAATCAATCATATTTCTTTAATTATTGCTATAAATCAAAATATTTCTCCTATAAAATAAAGAATGACACAAATTCGCCAAAAGATACTTTAATTCATCGCTTTTTTTATATAATTTCTTAAAGAATTCCAATCCGTTTAATTACTTCCTCTCTAGTTAGTTCAGTTTGGACAGACAGCCTCACACTTTCCTAGTATAAAGAACAGTGATTCCTGACATCCATTGTTTATAGTTTAAATTTAAGACTTCAGTACTTCATTTAAATGTAATTTTTTTTTTTAAATTACCACCATAACTATCTCTAGAATATATTCCATATATTTTACATCGTAATCGAGTTCTTTATGTAGGTCTTTAAAATTAGTGTTTCTTGCAAGAAATTCAAACTCGAATTTTTCGTAATTTTAATCTTTTAATATTAATCTTTAGTATTTTTTCATTTCGTTGCTTCATTCATCAGTAAATGTGGGATCTAGATCTAATCCAAATACTTGAGACGCAGTATACTTCGGAAGCAGCCATTTATGAAACCAAAATCCTTCATGTGGACAACTTCTTCGGCGACTGTGTGGGTTAATCCGTTTGCGGGATATCATTAAACATTTTTAAAATGTAAGAAAAAATGGGACTAAGTGTAAATGTGAAAAAATATTTTTTCCTTGTTCTTAAATAAAGAGCGAAGTTGGATATACTTACTGGTAGATAAAACATTTTTTTAATAAAATACTTTTGAAGTTTTCTGGATCATCATAAGAAATTCCATAGAATGCAATAGATAAAATTTTATACTTTAGTCTAAAAAATTCTGTTATACTTTATGGGCGAACTGATTGTCGTATGCAGAATGAAGTTTACAAATATTTCCAGTGCAACGCTTCCTAGTTTACTAATTTCACTGATATTGAGGTTTAAAATTTAAATTAACTTGTGCATTGGCAATATCATAACCTTGTTTTCTGAGATGCGATTATTGAGTAGAAAACTGGCAATAATAAATACTAAAAATAAACTAAAGTAATTAAAAATATATGTATAAGAAAATAATTCAAATTTCAGGAAGCGAAACACCGCCAACGCAAAGATCACCTCGCAGCAAAGCTTCTGTACAGGCTCCAGGGCAAATGATTCGAAGTAATTCCTCGGGAGGTTTTCAACATCATCATCAGCCTAATAGTCCTAGAGCAACGAGGGGACGGGCTGGTCAACCAAGTCTAGCAGACTTAGAATTTCCTCCTCCTCCTCCCCCTGAGGAACTTCAGGAACAACCTACTTACAGGTATGGGTTTACTGTAGTGAGTGTGAGGAATTATTGTAATCGTGTAAAATTTTCGATTTTTCATCGGAAATACACGTTTTGAGGTCCCTTGAGTCCAAAAAGTGGTTTTTAGAAAATGGTCTGTCTATGTGTATGTTTGTATGTGAACGGCATATCTCAAAAACCAGAAAGTTCAAACTTGATATCCGTTTAAGTATCACCATGGGATCCCACAGTAACATATGTCAACATTACTCAACCTGAAGTGTTACTTTACTAAATGTTTTTTGTTTTCTTTCATTTTTCCAATGTTCTAAAAATGGCTCCAATGATTTTCTTTAAACATGGTATATCAACTACACATACACAAATGTGCAACTTTTATTTCAAACATTTCTTCGGAAAAATTCTTTTAAGGGCACTTTTAAGGGAGGGGCGGGGTTAGGTTTTCCTCTAAAATGCTATTAAGGTTTATTTCTTAATTCTATCGTCCAAACAAAATCAATTAGAAATTAATAGATCGCCAAAATTCCGAGTTTCAAGAAAATTGGTAAACCGGTAGTGCGGTTTTACTCATCAGTTTTTCAGTTTTCGCGTTTTTCTCCATAAAACCCCGACGAGTTTTGTTAAATTTGGTTTACTAAGTATAAAATTTGTCAGTTACAATTTTGTAAAACTGCAGAAAGAGAAAGTTGAGTGAGTGTTTCACGCCAAACAATTTTGTGGTTAGTGTATGTTGTATAGTTTTTTTTAAAATTTCACTTACTTCCTAGATTCGGCGTGAGTCTGCGAAAACGTGAGCCATCTACTGATTCTTGTAGCAGTGCCAAATCGGAACCCTCATCAGCGAGAAGAGGAGTAGGCAGCGGTGGCAATAATGGTTCCCGACCGAAAGAGCGACCTCCTAGTCCTCCAAAGGAGAATACTGTTCCTGCATTACCGGCTCCACCAGCTGCACCACCTCCTCCATTTCCTCCATCTGGAGTATCCAAAGAACAGGAAGGTAGTAGCCCAGAAGAGTTACTAAAGACTGCATTGCCAGGAATGTTGAAAGAAATGATGGATTTGAAGATAGTTGGTGGAAATGAAAGGATTGCAGGAGTGCCTGAAGAATGCAACAATCTTAATAATAGTAATAGTACCAGTGCAGCCGTTGACTTTAAAGCTAACCTCAGGAAAGTAGGGGGTTCCAAACCCGAATCTGCGAATAACAAGGTCAATAAAAAATTGTCTAAAATAAATTAAGTAGCAGTAATAATTGCCTTATAATAATTAACTAGTTCTTTACTAGGAGCTTGGTGGTTTTTTCACTATTTCTATCTTCTGTTCGAATTGTCCACAAATTATGTAATATACTTCTCCACCAAAGGATTATAGATAATCATTTTCCGTGATAGCCTGCTTCATTTTGTGGTCATCGACCGGTTTCGGGCGTTCGCCCATCTTCAGGTTGCGTTTGTCAGACACTGTGATAACACAGACTTGAACAGAGCAAATTCAGTTTATACGCTATGAGTGTATGAGTTTATACACTATGAGTTTATCACATTGTCTAACAAATGCATCAAGATGGACGAACGCCCGAAACCGGTCGAGACCACAAAATGAAGCAGGCTATCACGGAAAATGTCTCTGATGCTTTCCAGCTCTGCGGAACCAACCACCCACAACGATTATAGATAAATTTAGCTTTAAATTGAGGAATGTCATTGAATTACTATCTGCTTTCTAATACATCATTTTTATCCTTTTAGTAAATTTATGAATTGAATTTCAGGTAGTAGATGACATTGTGGATATAAAGTCGAAGTTGAGAAAGGTGGAAGTGAAAGGCCAGTCGGGAGAAGGAGGTGAAGAAGAGGATGATAAGAGGAGAAGTACAGGGAGCATAAGTAGTTTAAAGAAATTATGGGAAGGAGAAAGTCCACCATCTACCGAGGTAAATTTGGTCTTAATATTATTAGTTGGGGGGGCTTCTGTCCTCTTTGAATTGGTTGGCATAACTCTATGACATATAATTCATGATGAAAATTCATTATAAATAGGTTCTGGGCATCAATCTCATAAAAATACTTTTCCTTTTTTTTTTTAATTAAATTTACCTTTGGTTGTTTCCTTTTGAGCCACAAACGTCTCATTAAAATGGTATATTTAAATGAGATTAAGCCAAAATGTTGTGTATTAACACCAGGTTCAGTTATTTTATAATTTCTAATGATTAAAATTTTTACAGTCGGTGAAAGAGCGTAAATGGCCCCCTCCTGAACTGCATGAAAAGCCAGCAGTTCCCACTAAACCTACTGTGCGACCTCCAGCTCCTTCTGGAGGAGTAAGTAGCCAACAGAAAAGTAATACGCCCAACGCGATTACTGCAGGTGTTACAGGGACACCTCCTCCTCCACCACCCCCCGCAATCTATGCTACACCTGGAGGTTTGGCCAACGTAATAGATATATCACATGCTTTGGAAACAAGCGTGACCACTCTAAAAAGTGCCGCATCCATTAGTTCGGCTAACTGGTTGCAGTTGTCGGATAAGGTAACTATAATAAAAATTAAATTCAACTTAATTATTCTTGTAGTAAGTAAGAGTAGTGGGAAGTTCTTGTAGTGAAGTATAAGATAAATCATAACTGTTTACCTAACAGAACTATTGAGAATGTTTTCAAACATTTTTTGTTTGCTTTTCGGCCTGATACAATAATTTTTTCCTTTCATTTTTGATAATTTTTATTTTACAGCGTAGTTTCAGAGAAATGTGTGTGAGTGCGCGATAGTCATATTATATTTATTGTTTGGGCGCGTAGAGGTAAAAAACATCTGTGATTTTATCCTTAAAGGGGCCCATACACTATGCAACTTGTTGTAAAACCAGGTTGTACAACTTGAAATGGTAGGAGCCCATACACTATGCGACGGTTTCAACAACTGTTGTACAAACTTCAGTAAGCTACTAGTGCAAGTTCATGTCGAATATATGTTCATATTCTATAAATTATATATAGGTAAAATTATAAAAAATGTCTGAAGAAACTCAAGCAGTAATCCTATGTTCCATAGTAATTGATTTGTGCTTTGAAAAACAAAAACGAAAGAAAAAGAAAGAGTGGGTTAAAGATTGGCTAACTAAACGACCCAAATATACCCACATGAATTTATTAAAGGAAATGAAATGTTCATCACCAGCAGACTATAAAAATTTTTTGCGGATGGATGACAATGCTTACCAGGAACTTCTGAAGATGGTTACACATAAAAGATATTAATTTTATGTGAATTATTTTAATGCACATTATATACTTTTTATTTTATTTTCGTTTTTTATTTTTTTCTCCATTTATTTTATTAATTGTTATGTATGTGTGTATTTCTATTTTATTATCTCGTTTTAATGAATTGATTAAATATGCTTATGGAGAAGGTTGTACTGTTTTGGTTATTACTATTCTGTCTTTGTCATCAACTAATGTTGGAAGTAAAATTGTACAACAGGCCCATACAGGTCCAAACATGTTCTACAACAATAAGCCACGCCCACAAAAAATCTACTCGTTTTTTATTTTATCCAACCGTTTGTACAACCTGGAAATATGACATGCAACCTGCCCAAACACCTTCCAACATTTTATACAACCAACCAAGTTGTACAACAAATTGCATAGTGTATGGGCCCCTTAATAGTCTGCATCATTTTGGTTACATGAGTGTGTAAACTGATTTTGCCCCTTGCAAATCTGATAATACCACTGTTCATCAAGTAGTCCGAAGATGGGATGCCTTCGAAATCGATCGATGACTACAAAGTGAAGCAGGCTATCACGAAAAATGCGGAATGTTAACATTTATATAGTTCTGTTAGAAATATTTTTCAAAGAAAATTGTCACATTAACTGTTATAATTTACAATGGGTTATTAGCATCAATGATAGTATAAAAGAACTGTTAGAATTGCAGAAAGTCGTATGAGTATTTCACACCATTTTGTGTATTAATGAAGACATAAAAACCTATTAAATTTTAAATTGTGATATCTTAATAGAGAAATAATGTATACAGATTTTATTATTTAAACATTTTTTGTTTGCTTTTCGGCCTGATACAATGGGATAAAAAAACAATAATTTTTTTCCTTTCCTTTTTGATAATTTTTATTTTACAGCCTAGTTTCAGAGAACATTGTTCGGGGCATTCTTTAAAGATAAATTTCGTTACGTTGAACTTGTTTGCCGAAAATTCGTTTTAAAAAAATCAGCAAAAAGGAAAGGAAAAAATTATTTCAGTATAAAACTCAGCGGCCAACAAAGAAATCTAACAGTTCATAAAAAGATTTTTTATTAAATTATATCAATTAAAAAGAAATATTTTTCTTCGATTAGGTTGGATTGTTTCATTCTGCTTGCTTGGGCTATGTCAACACTCCTGCAGTTGTAGCTCCTCCTCACGCACGTTTCCATCTTATTGAATTGTTAAATAGGCTGGAATCACAAGCAAGACAACTGAGGTCAGCTGGTACCAAGAACCAGGCAGATAACACTAAGCTGTTAGATGATCTCCACAACACACTTAAAGATGTACTGAACGCGGTACAAAGATAAAAATTTAAGCGGCCTTTTTTTATAGGGTTCTGTTTACGCTTTTCCAATTGTATTGTCTATTGAATTCAATTGTCATTTTTTAAGACAAGACTAAAAATTGAAATGATCTAATTTACTTAATTTCATTTTTAGTAAACCCCTGTGCCACAATAAATCCCTCGGGGTCGCAGAGATGGGCCAGAGGATCCTCCTTAAACGTATCAACTCTAATTATCTTAGTTTTTTAATATTATTAAAAATTAATTTTCCTAAATTAAACAATTCAAAGCGTAAACTACCCTGATTTGTATATATTATAAATATTATTATACAAAAAAATAAATCTATTTTATCACTATAGGAACAAGATAGGACATCAGTTGTGCACTGTTCGTGGTTAGTAGGTCGCTATTGTTTTTATTTTATTTTTTTTTACCTCGGACGTTAATAAAGTGAACAAAATTAAATAAAATAAAATATGGAATGAAACAGAGTTTGTGGTGTTAACGAATTCGCCAAAACGTATTCAAACTCTGTTCCCTGTGATATGTGTAAATAGTATTATTTTAATGCCCAATCCTTTAATCCCGCCCGTATATCCTTACTGTTAGTTTTATATTTCTTTTAATCGCATCTGCTCAAACGTTTTTATGTTGTGTGCCACAATATTATAAGTTAAATGTCGAATATTTACGAATGTATTTTAGAAAGTGCGTTTGTGTATGTGTGAAAGTGTAAATGACGAAGTATGAAGCAAGTATGTGGATATTTGACTTGAGAGATTCTTTTTACATTCTTTATATATCCAAAGCAGAAAGAAAAATGTACAGTTTATTGTAATAAAAAATTAAAAATAAATTTTAAGGTTAACGTTTAATACTGAATCTCCCAATTCATAAAAAAAAACTATGAATGCTAGTCTTTTTTTTACGGGAAAGTCTATATTTAAAGTAAAAACTGATACAATACATTTTAGTAATGTTAACATTTTTATAACTTACGTATTAATTTTTGCATAGAATATTTGTTGTTCGTAATTTTGTATTTAAAAAAGAAAAAGGAAAAAACAAAAGAATTTGTATCAAGAAAAGTGTATTTTTAAATTTTGGACTTTGTCGAATAAAGTTTTTAGTGTTCTTCACAAAACAGTTTTTTTTCTAAAAGAACACAAAACGAATACGTTATAGGAATTGTGCTTGTCACAAAAAAATAAAATGTATTTTATAAATATAATATATATCTATAAATATATATATATATATCTTCCTTCGTAACATTTTTTAATAAACTTAACACCTCTCCTTATCCTTTTGCAACTCCCGTACATATACGTTGTTTATTCATTACATGAATTAGTTTGGAGTAGGATAATCCGAGCTGTTATATTTAAATCTTTCTATTCGTTATACTTGGATGAAAAATATAAAAAAAATCCTATATTCCTTATTTAGGTGGTAATACTTTCTGATAATATTTGTGAATGGAAAATAAACAGCTTGAATCTAAATAATATATATTCTTTGGGTTTCTGCAACTCCAAACTATCTAGCATTACCATTGGGATGAAGAAAGAAAAGATAGGAATGAAAATATCTACATTCCATAAATGTAGCATTTAGTACCGCATTTCCGTGATTTAAATCTTATATCAATTAATTTACAATCCAAATTTATTAATATTTTTTTGCGCTTTTTATAAATCGGCTTGTTTAACTTATTTTATTTCTACTGTTGTTATTATATTCTCTTATAAGTCTTACGAAGGTTGATATCGAAGGTTAAACTGTTGCATTTTGTACTTGTTCATGTATATATATACATAAAATATCATTTTTACCAGAATGCTGTTTATGTAAAGTTGTACAATTTAAGACAATCTCGTATAAAACAACTTATGTTTCTCTAGCATTATCCGTTTGGATTAACCATCCTTCCTAGCTAATTCAATCAGAAATTTATATTAAAAAAATTTGGTAGTTTTAATTTATTATCACATTTTTTTTTTCTCCTCTTAGTGAAAGATGAAGTCCGCTTAAGTTCTCAACGGAAATGCATAACATTATGTTTTGAGTATTGAATAAGAAGATATTTCTTTTTACGATTTGATCAATATGCTATGATCTGCAAGAGTCAAAAATGAAAATGCTTACCAAACAAAATACACAAATTGTTATATAAAAAAAAAAATGCTCTGCATTAGTCATGTTCAGGATTTTCTTAGCCCCGTAAAACCAGGATTTTCAGGGGTTTGCCTCAACTATTTGAATCATTGAAAAACAATAAAAAATCCCAGGTAACTGGAAACTTGATATTCCACTTTGGATAGGATGTAGGCAACATTGATTTCTGTCAAAATCCTTTACTTAAACTTGTCACTATTTGAATGTATTCGGGATTGAGAATTCTCTAAGGAATAGTCTTGTGACTAGTTCGCTCCAAATAATTTAATAATTTACTTTGTATGCAGAAATTCCAATCATTATTTTTATTTATTTATTTATTTTTTCTGACGCATCGGCTGCTGTATAGTCATTAGCATCTCCAATCTCATTGACTTAGAAATGTCGTTTTTACTTTTTTATTATAGCTGAAGTGCAAAATCGATAGAAAATAGGACATTAAATTACTTTTAGCATATGAGTATTTTTCCTAGCTCCTGGTATTCGAATTTTTTTTTAATTTGTTTTGAGTTATATGAACAACTGATAAAACAAAAAATCGCAGGTAACTTACATTTGATTTTTCATAGGTCATTTTTCAATAATTAATTTAATTGAAAATATCATTTTTTTGTTTTAAGGTTATGAATGAAACTTTCTCCGACCATTTCCCCATTTATTTTTCCATTACTTTAGAAGGGGAAGAGCCATGCCTTTCCTTACCGCTACTCCCGCAGTTGTTTTGGAGACATTCTGATAGGGATATCTACAGAGAAAACCTCTCTAGAGAATTAGAAGCTATAACGGAGTTTCCTGTTGATCCTCAACAATATTCTGAAACTTTGACCTCTTGCATTAAGCGTTCCTCTCCAGCCCGTTCTTCCTCCTCTTTCCTCAGTCAGTTTAAAAAGGAACCTTGGTTTGATTACCGCTGCCTCCATGCAAGGAAAAAATCCTTTAGGTTGTTAAATTTATTCCGTAAAACTAATTCCAAGTTCGCGCTTGATGCTTATTTTGAAGTTAACAGAGAATATAAAATGCTCTGCACAAATCTCAAGAAAGAATATTATCACTCCCTCTGTGATAGATTTGCTATTGCCTCTGACTCTAAGCAATTCTGGAATTTAGTCAATCGTTTTCGTCGAAAGAATTTTGTCTGTGGCAATGGTATATCTGTGGACAGATGGGTCTCTCACTTTAAAACCTTATTAAACCCCCCCTTGTTCTCTTTCCCTTTATATGCGGCTCCCTTCTGCACCTCTGCAATATTGGATGTTCCTTTTACTCTTGTTGAGCTACTCCCTATTCTCTCCAATCTCAAAAATAACAAGGCACCTGGCCCTGATGGTATCGTTTATGAATTCTACAGATTTGCTCCTTCCTGCTTTATTGACAGATTATTATCCTTCTTTAATTATATATACGAATCTGGAGGCTTTACCTCATTCCTTCGGCCATTCTCTAATTTTTCCTTTGTTTAAAAATGGCGATGTTAACGAAGTCAATAATTATAGGGGCATCTCTTGCCTTAATGCTCTGGCCAAGATCTTCACTGCTCTTCAATCTGGGTGTATCATGGAAGTTTATGAACATTCTGAAAGCGTATTATTCACTAGGAATATCGTCAGTACATTGTGTAGATGGAATGTCCGAACCTATCCGGGTAGGAGCCGGTGTGAGGCAGGGCTGTTTATTGAGCCCCATTCTTTTTTCACTTTTCGTAGACGATCTCCCGGCTCTGTTGGAGGGTGGTGTTCTTATCGGGGGTACCAAGATAAAAACCCTTCTTTACGCAGATGACATTGTTCTCCTTTCGGACAACCCCATTTCCTTGCAGAGAAATATTAATATTCTGGAAACTTATTGTGTCCAATGGAACCTCTCTGTTAATTTAGAAAAATCCAAAATAATGATATTTCGAAAAGGAGGTAGATTAGCGGCTTCAGAAAAGTGGTTCTACAAAAATTCCCGGATAGAGGTAGTGAACCGCTATAAGTAGTTGGGTATCATTTTAACTCCGCGTATGTCCCTGGTCCCCCACCTTGAAAATAAAGTGTCGATAGCTAAGCTCGGTTTACCTGCTAAGTGAATTTCAGGCCGGTTTTCGGCGCGGCTATTCCGCCATTGATAACATTTTTGTGTTGCAAAATATAATTCATTACAAGACTCGAGAGAAAGGTAAAAAAATTTACTGTTTTTTTATCGATTTAAAATCGGCATTCGACACTGTAGACCATTCCTCACTGTTCCTAAAGCTCTTCAATCTGGGTGTATCATGGAAGTTTATGAACATTCTGAAAGCGTATTATTCACTAGGAATATCGTCAGTACATTGTGTAGATGGAATGTCCGAACCTATCCGGGTAGGAGCCGGTGTGAGGCAGGGCTGTTTATTGAGCCCCATTCTTTTTTCACTTTTCGTAGACGATCTTCCGGCTCTGTTGGAGGGTGGTGTTCTTATCGGGGGTACCAAGATAAAAACCCTTCTTTACGCAGATGACATTGTTCTCCTTTCGGACAACCCCATTTCCTTGCAGAGAAACATTAATATTCTGGAAACTTATTGTGTCCAATGGAACCTCTCTGTTAATTTAGAAAAATCCAAAATAATGATATTTCGAAAAGGAGGTAGATTAGCGGCTTCAGAAAAGTGGTTCTACAAAAATTCCCGGATAGAGGTAGTGAACCGCTATAAGTATTTGGGTATCATTTTAACTCCGCGTATGTCCCTGGTCCCCCACCTTGAAAATAAAGTGTCGATAGCTAAGCTCGGTTTAAACCGGGTTTGGGCTAACTTTATTCTTAATAAGAACGTTCCTCTCGACGCCAAATATAGGATTTTCAAGAGTGTGTCACGAGCAGTTCTTTCATATGGTGCCCAATCTTGGGGATTTCAGCGTTATGACATCCTTGAAAAATTCCAAAGATTTTTCTTAAAAAAATTATTCTCTCTTCCCTCTCCAACGCCTAATTATGTGCTATCGATTGAGTGTGCTCTTGAACCGTTGGAGACCTTCACCCTTGCTCTGCACTTCAAATACTGCCTCAGAACTCTAGCTCTTGACAATCATCGCCTCCCGAAAATTGTCGCAACTGAAATTATTCAGAAGAAACTGTTTTGGTTTAAACACTGGCTTTCGATGGCGCGTGATTTTTCCAGTGACCTATCTTGCACTCTTAATGATCGTGATAAATGGAGTGATCAACTTTCGAACCTACTTAATAAAATTAGATCAGTTCGCATCGAAGAGTCATTCTGTCGTGCAGGGAATTCTGAGCGCTTTTTTTTGTATAAAACTTTAATCACTGACCATAAGTCATTTGTAACATCGTCCCTATTCAATAACCTCAGACTCTCAGAGATATGCTGGTTGCTGAAACTAAGAGCAGAACTGTTATACCTAAATTATTCCCCTTGGTTGGAGAAAGATTCCGAACGAGAAATGTGTCCTCTCTGTAACTGCCAAGTACGGGAGGATTTGTTTCACTTCTTGGCAGAATGTCCTGCTTTATTGGATGTGCGGCTCCTCCATCTCGGCAAATGTTCACTTTCTGGAGGAGAAATTATTGTTTACCTATCCGGACAACGGCCTTGTCATCCTTTAATTGCTTATGCCCGCCACGCTTGGAGAGTTAGGCACGTCAGGATCTCAGACCCTTTAGGTTAGCTTTTCAGTTTTTTGTTGTAATTTATAAAACGATGTTTGATTTATTTAACCATTAGTTGTGTTAATACTTTTTTTCTTTTTACTTTGATATCTTATTCCAGTTCTGTTTCAGTTCTAGTGTAATTCTTGATGTTTTCATAATTTTTCTTTTTTGTATTATTTTTTGTTTTTTCGTAATTGGTTGTAAACTCTAGCAGACGGCTCTTTGCCATGCTTTTGTACTAATGTATTTTAGCATCTACTGTATTATTCTTTTAAAAAAAAATAAAGTACTTATAATAATATATAAAATATCATTTTAATGAAGTTTTTATTGTTAGATCATCGCAATTGTCTCTTAATGTTGTATATTATGCAGAAACCAACATTTACTGCGATCTGATTCTTGTGAGGTTCGTTTGCTAGCACGTTTTCGTACATTGTATATGGCCATCTGTAAAATACGTTCGATAGCAAAAAGGAAAATCTTCTTTAAAAAATTGAAAATCTTGTTATTTTTCTTATACTGAATTCGTTTGGAGTAAAGGAAAATGCAAGGATTGTAAAAATATTTGTTGATCATCTGCTTAATTGATTTAAAATATGATAAATATTCTTATCGATTAACAAAAACTTTACCTCTTCCCCAGGAATTTCATTTTTTCTTTTAATTTAAAGTTTTAGATGAAAGTGTACATTGAAACAAACATGATTTTATTAATTAGAAAGCTCGAGCTGATGCCGTGGCAAACGAGGGGTGCAGTATCCATCCGTTAATTGCAGCGATACACGATAATTAAGGAAAGTCTCGATCGGTGACCGAGTATGGTTGTTGGTTCCTTATTATGGGACTGCATTTAACCGCTCCTGATGTTTGGGATTATTTAAAACGGTCCATTTTGGGCAAAAGTAAGCTCCAAATCTGTCAGAAAAGGCTGCGAGAGTCAATTTTAATATCTAGCCTTGCAGCATCAATCTCCCTCTACGCTGGCGAGGCATCGAGTAAAAAAATTTTATAACTTACTTGGATACTCATCAATGGGAAGAAATTATTCTTCAGATGAGTCCCGATTCAATTTATACGATCAGATGACCAGGAGACAAGGAAAGCTAAATATTCAATGTTCTATGCGTTAGTCACAAGTTTTTCAAAAGATCACTTATGGTATGAGTAGGATTCCACGAGCATGTCTCAATGAACTGGTTGTCTTATAAAATGAAACTTTAGCTGCGTACAAAGTACATGAAAAAGTATTACTGAAGTCTGTGATTTCCTTTGCAGATAAAGCAAAGCATGATAAAGCTCAAATTGTCACTTACTTCTTGGACAATTAGAGATATCCACTATTAATTGCACGTTCTCCAATATGGATCTGAAGGGCCTCTTACGGCATTTAACAGAGAGACGTTTTAGACACCAATCGCTGCCTTTGTAGAACAGCTTCGAATTTTTTTTCAGACAAATAGACCAGCAATTCCTTTTTTCAGCAGTATATATAAGAGTAAAAATTTTATATTGTAAGTATGTAAAACCTAAAGTTTTATTTTGATTTATTACCACATTGTCTTTTATTCTGTCCAGCCACGTACAAAGGACAAATTTCACAATATTTAAAAAAGGCTGTACCAACATGAATAAGAGTGGAAAAATAGAAAACACAGTGATACAACTACCGCCGTCATTAGACATCATATTGATTTCAACCATAATTTTGACTATTATAATACAACCGTTCTCGCGATCTACACAAACAAGAAAAAAAGAAATATTTTTGAGATGTTAAATATTAAAAAGCACAAAACAACCATCAATTACAAGATGGACACAAATAACTTATCACTCATCTAAAACAGTCTCCTAAATCCCTTTCTGGAATTTCCCGTCCTCGTAAGACATGCTTTTTCCTTCCTACTCTTCAACACTAATAAACCGAGTACCTACTCCTGTTATTTATTTCGGGTGATGTAGTTCAACAGTGCAAATTAAACATCTAGCGTGGCTAGGGATTTTAGTCATACATTATGCGGTAATGGTATTTTAGAGGAAAGCTTAATGGAACTGTCCCCTCAGAAACTCCAAAAAATCACGTTTTCTGGGCAAATGTTTCAAAGAAAAGTGGTAGGTTTCTAAGCATGTAGATAGTATACGGAGTTTGAAGAAAATCGCACAAAACTGAAAAACCATTCAATAAAGTCGCACTTCCGGTTGATGGAGGTTTTGCCCGAAACCTCCGTGTCTTATGTGGTGGTAATATCTAAACGGAATACCAAATCATCTTCTTAAGTATTTTCATTTTTGAGATATTTTATTCACAACACAGAACATTCACTAAAAATATTTTTTTCTTGTAATATTCTTTTCTGTTGTTTTGAAAATTTGAAAAGATTGCAATAAAAAACTTTCTCTTATTTGCAGTAAGAGAAACTACAAAGATGTTTTCTGAGAATAACTGCAGGTAAACAGAATAACCTAAAAAAACAAACGCAAAAAGTTTTGTATTTAGAGTGTTTGACCAGGTTTCGTTCAAAACCCAAGAATCGGCAGTTCTTCTTTATTAAATAGTTTTTACAGTTTTGACGATTACAAGAAAACACATCCAACTTTTTTTATTATACTTTCAAGTATATTTTTTATATTTGCTGGGTTTATATAATTCTATCGGTATGATCCGAAGCAACTGTCCGAGACAACTGAGTAAAGCGCCCCATGAAATGTCATTTCATTGTCACCTAATGAGGTTTCCTCTGAAATACCATTTCAATATAGCTTACGGTTCCATCTCTGTAATATTTAGTTCTCTAGCGAGGGATCGAATTCTGGGCTATCCAAAGTTCTTTGGTCGACTATAACTATCCCAAAGAAAAGCAATAGCAGTTGCAACTGGAGGGATAATAATCTAAGTGGAAAGCCACCATTTCCACCACAATAATCTAATCCGATCAAAGGTTATAAACCTAAACCTTTCATAGTCTGTTACGTACCAATAGTTATTTCTCATCTGTCTCAAGAAATCCTATAAAAATGGTCTGGCATGTCTCTTTTGTCCTGTAAGGGATCCAACTAGATCTACATGTTAGTGTAATATGTGTTCAGAAAGTTGAAAAAGTAGCAATCAACGCTCTACACAACACAATAAACCTGACTCTGTTGATAGACAAAATTCCGAAACCGACCAGATCAGGAAAAAAGCAAGCATAACGGATACGATCTCAGAAATTATCCAATATCATCACAGAACCAACAGTTATTCAATGACATATTCTGATCTATTTTCATTAACAAAATGAAGTTAAAATATATAAAAAAAATATTATAACTTCAAATAGTAACAGAATGCTTTTTTTGTAATAGGTATATGTATCAATAAATGGAAAAGGTTAAAACATTTCATATATTAACAAATTATATTTTTATATTAAACACATTGTGTTAAAAAATAAAATTATAAATCAAAACCTATTTTTTGAGCAAGTATATTCACAAACTTTTTTAAAAATTATTTACTGGCCTTAGATAACTCTTAAATTCAAGAGTTAAAAGAGAGCAAGTGCCTTTTTTTTTTCTTTTTTTTAAATAGGTCATATATGAAAAAATATAGGGCTTTCAATTTTTATTGATAAATCGAAGATGTTAACATTTAATTCAGATTAATAAGCACACTTACATGTCAGAAAAATATTACAAATAAACAATCATTCTTAGCAAATAAACATTGTATATAATTGTTAAGGTACTCGTAGATAGCATGTATTCGTTCCAATTTCGTTAATATAAAGAACTTAATGAATACTGAGAATTTCTATAATCTAGTCAGTATATAAATATTAGCACAGAATTTTTGAGGAATGATTATGGTCTGAATAAAAAAGCAAATGAAAATATAAAACTAAACATATTTAAGCAAACTCTAAATTATTTAAAAGATTAATTCTCCAAATGCTTTAAACGTTTGATTTATTTAAATTCAGTTATCAAATAAACTGCATTCTTCAATATTATTTGAATAACAAACAGATCAAGAATTTATTTTATCCCAACTGTATAAATAAACCTTCAGCATAATAACAAACATAAAAACAAAGATTTCTTTTTTAAAATTTCGTATAAAGTAAATGCTGAAATTATATTTTTGATTAGTATTCAATTGTTTTAAGATGAAACTTCGACTAGTTACAATAATTCCAACTTTTATTAAGCTTTGAATAAACAATATATACTACAAATGGATAGTAACATATAAATTATTAAATGGAAGTTAGTTTTAAAAAGCTTTCAAAAACTATGAATGCCATTTCCTACGACTACTACTTTTACTATTTCCAAAATTATATAACTTATTAAACAAAAATTAAAAATTGGGAAAATCCTTCAAATTTCAACAAGTTTAAGATCAATAATGATAATAAATAAAAATAATAATGTAAAAAACTATCCAGCGTCAGCGAATAATAATTGTATTTTTTTCCTTTTGCGTTTCCGGCTACTAAAACATTTTAATGTCCATTTTAAGAGAAAAGGACGCTGTCACAGAATGGCTCAAACTATTTAAATTTTACACAGTAACAATCAGCAATGTCTTTAAAATATTAAATTTGTTATGCAAAATTACAAAAGCTTATTTATATATAAAATTTAAATATGTTGTAACAAACTACATCTTCGAATACATATTATGTAATCTAACTGGCACAGCCCAAATTTACGCTTATATTTATTTGGAGGGCTACTATTTTAACTTCCGAACTAATCCTGTGGATTAATTTCATTTTCATATCACAAAATGGACAGCAAAGCTGCCCATATGAATGTATATCTGATTGGGATATCTAAGTAAATAGATAATGGAAAAAAAGTTGCATATCTAGACAATCCTCTCAGGGAATAGATACAACATCAATGAGGACCTTTTACAATTCTGACCGCTGAATGATGAAAAAAAGAAAGAAAGGAGTTAGTTTTAAAACTTTGGCTCCTATAAGTCTGAGGCTTGCCTCTGGAATTTATAGTAGAGTTTGAGGTGCTCCATCATTAACAGATAAAAAAAAGAATATATTAACTAGAATAAGCTAAAAGGAGAAATATATGGTTTAACAAATCTAGAGTTTTATTTTGGCTAGTCAGAAGGAAACCCTTTGTTTTAGGGACAATCCTCGAGTTAAAAAATGCATTGGCTGCACACTATATTAAATTTAAAATCTACGTGAATGATTGACACTACCAGAAAAAAGAGAGCAATTTCTTTATAAGCCCACAATTCAAATATGAATTTGTGATAGGCAATATCATCACAAAAATCCCTTTTATAAATAAAAAACGTTTCTATTTTTAAAAACAGATTTAGAGAATTTACCTTGAAAAGTTTGATTCTTTTCTTTATTTCCTTAAAATGGAATGTGAAATTCAGTTGTGTATCAATCCAATTGTCCATTTCATCAAAGTAATTATGGGTACTGATTAATACCAATCACATCTTTTCATCTAGTAAGGCTACGACCTTCAAGATTTGAAATATTTTAAATTTTCATTAGGAATTTATTTTTCAGACAACAGATGGGACTCCTCTTTGACAAAGAGGTGGTGATGAAGGCAGATGGTCTTTCACGGAATTGAGAAACGATTCAAGACATGGATAGTAGTCTGGACCTGTCCATGTGTCATTATGGCCACCAGAAGCAAAAGTTGCAAAATGTTTGCTTGTAGAACCACAAAGCCGGTACAGTTCTGACATCATCTTCGGCGGCACTAAACTATCAGTCTGGCCAGAAACAAATAAGATGGGAGAAGTAACGCTTCCAATCTTCTCTTTAGATAGAAACTAAATGGCAAACATACAACTTTTACCATTTACATTTTGATTTGATATGTTATAGTTCATAAATATAGTAGTTCAACACCATGATAAATTCATTTAAAACAAAAAAATGTATGTAATAATAAAAAGAGTTACCTTATTTTTATAAGCAAATAACGGTACATATCGAAGCCAATTATAGTTAAACAGAGCTGCAGTCATGTCAGGTATGCTGGTAAAGGTGTTCTCTACAATTACACACCAAATCCTACTGGCATACTCTGCTCTAGCAGCTAAATCGATAGCTACAGCTCCTCCTATTTAATTATAAATATGGAGTTCTTTTATTTAAAAACAGCAAATAGTAACAACTGCAATGAAAAACCTACCTAAAGAACGTCCAAATACTACTATCTGAGACTGATTCACATCAGGACGAGCGGCTAGGAAATCTAACGCAGCCTGAGCATCCATATAAATACCACTCTCTGATGGATATCCTTTAGACTGGCCATACCCGCGATATTCAACCATTAAAATATTACAGTGTAAACTTGAAAAGAGGCCTGCTGCATTTTGTAGCCTACACAAAATGATTAAAAGACTATTTCATTACAATGAGATTATTTTAAAATTGAACTTTTGATTACCTGTGTCCCATATTCCCTGCATTCCCATGAAAAAATACTACCGTCGGTGCCTTACTTGCTACAGGTTCCTCTTGTCGAATAAAATAGAGATGGATTAAAGTTCCATCCAAACTTTTTATGAAGATATTTTCAAATGGCAACCAAATCGATGAAGGAGTTTGAACAAACATTCTAGACTGAGAATTATTGTCATCTGGATGAAAGAGTAAATGGTCTTGAATCATGTAAAAACAAACTAAGCAGAAAAAAAGAGTCTTAAAAAAAGTTAGTTATTTAAAACAAGTTGTATAATCATTACATTAGACTCACATCCTAATGCAAAAAACAAGACAGCAACTGCCATGATTCCACCAAATATCCAGTAAATAACAAGGAAAAACAGTAAGCATACACAAAAAAGCTTCCAACATTTTAGTACTATGATCGCAAACAAAGGTAAAAACTTCAGTGATTCCAACTTTATAGTCATTTCATTCTACCTCGAAAAACTTTTAAATTATAACGAAATTTCCGATCTTCATAAACATTAAAATTAGTAGGAAGGCCAATTTCAGGTTATCTATACCGCGGACTAAAGCTTAAATCTGAATGATCTTCACAAAAGTAACTGTCACCATTGATTAGTAACATAAAATAATTGCTTTATTATTTAAATATGATTTCTAATTATTGATTTGAGCAAATTACATCAATCTATGAATTTTTTAATCCAAATTCCAAAAGCAAAGATTTTAAAAAAATTTGGAATAGATTGATTTTAGTTTTAGTAATTTCTTAATCACTGCTATTTGTTTATTAACTAGCATATTTTTTTTTTTTTTTTTTTTTTTTTTGAAATTCTACAAAGCAAAGAGATATTTCAGTGATTCCTATATAAGTTCTAGCCGTTGACGTGAAGGTTAAGTATTGGAGACGATTTTTGCAGCTGATGTGTATTAAGAGTGTATTATCAGTCTTGGTCAATTAAATAGATAATATTGTACAACCATTTTGGTATAAATTGTAAGTTTTAGAAAATAATTTAATTTCTATTTTTTACAAATATTAAATTCAGCTATTTTATCTTTAATTATTTGTGCTTACGTGCTTAATGTGTGGAGTGTATTACTTTCTATTCATTCATTTGCTTTATCTGAAATTTAACCATGGCCCACATTTGTAGGCATTTTCTAAAAAGAATTTGGGGAAATATGTTGCGAATTATTTAAAGGTAATGTTTAATTTTTTCCAGGTTTCCATTATGTTGGCCACCAAATACCATGGATATATTAACTTTTGGTTTTAATCTTGTTATATTTGTTTTTATGATGTTTAAATTTGTAAATGGGAAATTGTATGTCAAGTAAAAATGAACATTACTTTAAATCGTAACTGTTACTTATTAATCCTGGCAAATAATTATAAGATTACTTGTAGATGCCTTCTTTGACAATGTCTTAAACTTTAGGGTCAAAACCAATATTAATGTTTGGCGCATACAATAGTAAAAATGGCCTTTCAAAAATTTATATTTTTCTTGCTACTTTTGTTTACTTTGGTAGCAGTTGTGTTAGTAATTGCTGAAGAGGAAGAACCCTCATCTTTAATGACTAAGGATGAAAGAGAAGCTTTAAGGTACGTACAAACATAATTATATATTTTTTTATGACAATTTTTTGTTAAATTAATTGTGTGATTAATTCTTTCATTTTGCAGAGAAGAAGCTCGAGACATGTTCTATCATGCATATTGGGCTTATATGGTACAGTTAACCCTAGCGTTATATTTTATAAATATCACATTTTTTTTTTGTCAGATTTAGTACTTTGATGATTACATTAATTTACTTTTTTTTAGGACAACGCTTATCCAGCAGATGAATTAATGCCACTTTCATGCCAGGGAAGATATAGAGGTAGCCATCCGTCTCGAGGAGACATTGATGATACTTTAGGAAAGTAAGTTTTTATTAAAGTGGAAATTCCATCGAATTCTGATATTGGTATAAAAACAGTGCTTTCATCTTGAATTATTAAGCTTTTTGGAATACGTTATATCTTTGAAGAAATATGTTATATTTTCTCTCATTTACGTTTTTATTTTAGCTTTTCTCTGACAATGATCGACACGCTCGATACACTGGTGATATTAGGTGATCTTGCAGAATTTGAGCATGCTGTCAAACTTGTATCTCGTGATGTCACTTTTGATAATGATATTGTTGTGTCTGTATTTGAAACTAACATTAGAGTTTTAGGGTAAGTACTCTTATTACAGTGGTAAATTGTATAAACTTTATATCAACTTACTTAAATAAACATATTGAATTGCACCAATTCTTATTTGCTTAAGGAGTTCTGATGTGAATTGTTAATTCCACAGGGGTCTGTTATCCGCGCACATTTTAGCGGAATATGTCCAACAAACGGCTGGCATAATGAAGTGGTACAGTGGTGAATTGTTGATGATGGCCAAAGATCTCGGTTATCGTTTGCTTCCCGCTTTCAATACCACAACTGGCATTCCGCATGCAAGGGTCTGTGGACTTTTATTATATTTGTAAGAAACTTACAATTGAAAAACCTATTTAATGAATAGGTATTTGTATGCCGATATGTTTGTTGATAATTATCATTAGAAAACATTTTTTTTTTTTTTTCTGTTTCGCATACTTACAATTCTGCTACATTTTAGGTGAACCTTAAGAATGGCATGAAGTCACCATCCTTGTGGTCATCCAGAGAAACCTGTACTGCCTGTGCAGGTACTATGATCTTGGAAATGGCAGCTCTTTCTAGGCTTACCGGCGATCCAATTTTCGAAGTATGATTTACAATTGTTGATCCTATTTTTGTTTGTTTCTATTGATTTTAAAATGGCTTGAATACATAGGTGTACCAATCCTATGAATCAACCGTTTATCTCACTTCCACTTAACCTTTTTTTTATAAACTTTTTGTAAAATCTTGTTTTTTAGGCCTGTTTTTTAATTAAGCAAATATTTAAAAATTCACAAAATGGTAATAAAAAATATTACACGACTTTCTCTGACAACAATTTACACAGTTATAAATGACTTATCTCTTTAAACTTCTTACATATGTTTATTGTCTTCAATCTACATGAATGGGAGAATCTAAACTTTATACGACTTTTTTGAGAAAAGCATAAACTCTCCCTTCCTTAAAAACAACAAATGAATTTATTCGAAAAACTAATTCAAATAAAAGTGATAGGTCTCTTTATATGTGATTAGTATAACAAATTCAATAAAATTCGTTGGTCTTTGGCAAAAATCTGTTCAATAAAGTTGTATATGTGCTGAACTGATTTAATACAGACTCAGAATTCTGGCATCACATTTCATTGTAATTAATGTTAACTAGATATAGATGGAGCATTAAACTTAAATTGTACTTCAGAGGAAAACATAACCTCACCGTTCCCCAAAAGCCCCCTTAAATAAATTTTCCCGGAGAAATGTTTCAAAATAAGTTTTAACTCTTCATATGTATAGTAAATATTCCAAGTTTAAAGAAAATTGTTGGAGTCGTTTTCGAGAAACTTGCAAACTTGAAAAATCCATTCAGTAAAGTGTTTCTTCCGGTTGAATGATTTTGTACAAACCTTATTGTCGGATCCCATGCTAACACTTAAACTGAATTTCAAGTTTGAACTTTGATTATATACACGCGAATTTCTCTCTTTGATTATACACACGCGCACACAGACCAATTTCTAGAAACCACTTTCTCGGTCTCATGAGACCTCAACCATGTATTTCCGGTGAAAACTCGAAATCGAAAATTTGACACGATCGCAATACTTCTTCTTATCAGCAGTAAGAGAAAGTAAAAAATATTTTTAACAATTATGTAACAGAAAAAGCGTTAAACGTTTTCCCCAATGCATGATAAAAATTCCATAACTTAAAAATTTGCCCACATTTTTTTGATATTCAGGGAAAAATTATACAAAGTCACAGAAATCAGTCTCTCACTTTTTGGAGAGTGTTTTTGAAATAAACCTAAATATAATTATTAAAGAAAGAATTGGATAAAACTGAGTTTTATGGCAAAAGTAAAACATTCATCATAGAATGAAAGAAATGTAATATAACGTGCTTATTTGTTTTTGATTTTTACTACAAGGAATGTGAACTTTGCCTCTTCAAGGGGCTATGTTTGATGTAGACTCGTTTCTTTCTTTCTTTTTCTTTAATTTACACCTGTGATATGACATTAAGATTTTCGCGGCCATTATCATGACTTTTATTTCATGGTTTCTATATTTGATTCAATTAAATCCGTGAGGAGTTTCTAATTTAACATTCTTTAATGTTCTCCATTACTTAATATGGAGTATGTTGGTTAGGGCGAATGGACTAGTCAGTTTTTCAGGAATCTTAGTGTCTGCAAGTGTCCCAGCCTAAAAAGACGAATAACGCCTACACTAACACATTAACAATAGAGCTTGCAGCGATAGAAACTATTTGGGTTTAGCCTAACTCTGTCCAACCAACATTTACTTATACTTACATATTGTAACTTTATACACAACTACATTCAAACAGTGACACCAAGGGAATTATAATAGATGTTTTAGATGAATATCATCACAGAGGGGGTGCGGGGGGATTTGCAACATTCCAATCAGAAATTGTTGTCTAAATGAATATTTGAAAATGCATAGTAGATTTAGACCTAATCACTTCAGAACCCGGAAATGAATAAATCAAATCAATTAGATTATACAATGTGATTTCTGCATTATTATTACAACTGCATTCTGGAAACTATGCAAAGGAAACTCATCACCCTCATAGTATTCGCTGAATATTACATCCATACAGCTTATACCAATTCGAGTACTCTCTCGAGAAGATAAAAGAAGACGTTTTATGTTTTTATTGGTATTAGTGCTTTTAAAACTAATGCAGTGAGTTAAGATCTAATTTTTGCGTTTGAAAAATCTATAATCTTAGCAGGATTCGTGAGATAGACATCTAACGGACTTGGAATTATTATTTAGGCAGGAATGATTAATCATCATATTGTTTTTATATCATATAAAGATATTGATCAATATATTGAGTTTTAGATTCATATAAAACTATTCTATGCAAAATTACTACACTTTTAGAAGAAATGTCATTAACTTTCGAGCAAAAAATGAGTATTACGATGAATATTGGTAGAGCACACCTCTTCATTTAACAACATAAGGAAACCCGTAGGTTTATTCTAAGAATGAAAATTTCATTTTTTGTTTTTTTGTGTAATTATTACCAGTACTCTCAAAAATGTTGGGATCAATTTTCGTTCGTTTTCTTATGACTGTGAGATCGTGTTTTGGTTTAAAGTGGTGCAAGATTTAAATTAATATTTTTATATTATTTATTTATAAGATTTTAAATGACCTTTGCATAATCAACAAATAAGTCTATAAGAAAATAAAGAAAAAATTGTTTGTTAAAATCAGTTTAGTACAAACTGAACACATATTATATTGAATCATGAAAAAATAAAAGATATATGTGTTGTTTTTTTTCTTTAAGGAGAAAGCTCACAATGCTATGTCATCATTGTGGAAAATGCGTCATCGCTCAACAGACCTGATGGGTACAGTTTTAAACGTACATTCTGGAGATTGGGTGCGCAGGGATTCAGGAGTTGGGGCCGGTATAGACTCATACTATGAATACTGTCTGAAAGCTTACGTTTTACTAGGTGATAATAGATATTTATCCAGATTCAACAAGGTACAATATCATTAACTTTCATTATTTGATTTTACTTAAGTATGAGTGTTTGAGAGATATAGATTATAGTTAAAAGGCTAGAGGTATTTACTGTTTATACAAAAGGAATAACCAGTAACTAGAACTATAACATTAAGAGAGAGCTTAAAACTAAAAAATTGAATAACTTTAAGTTATTATAAATATTACAGTTTTCATATATTAAAGTACCTTCCTTTTTTAAATAAATCGGTTTTCAAAGATAAGCCTTGTTTAAAAAAAATGAAATTGAAATTAAATAAAAGCAAACTGTAAATTAAAGTAACAAAATTATTATTCTGCAATGTTGCAGCACTATTCAGCTGTAATGAAGTATGTCAGCCAGGGACCAATGCTTCTTGATGTACATATGCATAGACCTAATACTAATTCAAGAAATTTTATGGACGCTTTACTTGCTTTCTGGCCAGGTTTGCAGGTAACTTTTCTTTAATTTGTTATAGTTAATGACATGCTAGAGAGAAATTTCCAGACCACAAAGAAATTTCTTATTTTATATTAAATAAAAATACATCTACGACCAGCAGATAGTTAAGTGTAAGTACTATAAACTTCCGAGATAATGTAGTTAGTCTTCTCGCCGTTAGGGCGAGTAGTCGGGGTTTGATTCCCTAATGGAGATACCTATGGCATGGAGGCACAGATCCTGAGAAAAAAATAAGGAGCAACAGTAGTAGCAGACCAGATAGCGAAGGCCAAAACTAAGTAGCGGTGGGAAAGCGGCTTATTCACCAATAAGGGTTTGGTTCTCATGGACTGTTGCAGCAAGGTTTTTTACTTTCTCTTACTGCCGCAAGAGGAAGTATTGAGATCTGTCAAATTTTCGAAATTGAGCTTTAAGCGGATATATATCTTAAACTTAACCCTGCTCGTATTTCACGTTTATTTATTACTGTCCATAAACTTTGCTTTGCCTTCTTCAATCTTTATCTATCCTTATTAGTACAGTATACTCCTGAAATATCTTATCGTCCCCCTAATAAAATGACTTGATAAAACACTGAGCATACTTAACAACACTATTAAAATTTAGTTATCAAGTATTCTTCAAAACATGCTGTTTTATACACTATTTCCCAATATCATAATTTATAATAATTCCACTTTGTCATTAAACACACACCAAATAGTAAAATAACCGTATAACCTCCCCACATAATATATAAACCACCAAAGCAACAAGTGTGAGTGTAACAGGGGCATTGCGTGAAGTGAACTCTCTATAAGAACTTGGTGAGTTTGCTCTGGCGTTGGATGAAAGTCCGAAACCGGTCAGGAACAAAATGAATGTGCATGCTAAGACGAATAAAATACCAGATGTTATCCAGCATTGTGGACCCATCCACATATTCAATATATCTTAAAGCTCAATTCGAAAATTTGTCAGATCGTAATATATTATAAATATGTATATTTTTTTTGAGGTCTCCTCAGTAGATATACTTTTTTTTAGTGAATAGTGGGTGTGTCACAAAAACGCAAAGTCGCAGAATGCTCAAACTTTATATTCCATCTATTACCATCAGACGAATGTTTTGGTCATAATCTATCAACCGGATTCCATTTTAGTATTTTTATAATACCGTATAAAAATCCATTTAAGCATGCCAGAATTTCATTTACACTTATAATTTTGTGGTGGGTATTTATATACATATATGAAAGTAAACCTTCCAAGAAAACTTTGTCAATTAGAATTGCAATAACAGGAAGCCGTATATAATTCTTTTTTTTCTTGGGTTTAGCTACCACAGCAACTTTAGCTCATCATTACGATTCATTTTTACGTCGATTACTTAAAAAGTATGAACACATTCAGGCAAACGAGCCAGCATAGATCTTTGTTGCCACTCTTTTTATGTAACTGTCAGGAATATTTTATTTTATTTTCTAATAAGAAGCAGGACAATGACATACATAATAATTGGTGTTGTTTAGCTAAATGCTCAAGTAATACCCTCAGTTAATCGCCATCATGGTGAAAAATAATCTGCCATTAATAAATATTTACACCAGTTATTATTCATGATCGGGTAATCAAAATTAATCTCTATTGTGTATTTTTTTGAGACAGAAACATATTGTTTTGTTTTCTTCACCATTTTTTACTTTTTATCACTTAGTTATTGGATAATTGGAGTTTTAGAGGGAGTGGCCATAAAACTAAATCCACTGAGACCTGGAAATCTATTTTGGCTGAGGTGCCTGTCCGTATTTCTACATTTGATGAAGTCTTTGTCGAAATATAAGGATTTGCATGTGGAGTTGAATATTTTAAATGATGAGCTGTAGTTTGCATGTCGATATGCTAAATCATAATTAGTTGCATTATCAATTATCTCTATATGCATTGTTAGGTTTTGGCATTGTTATCCGAAGAAGTGTCTCTTTACTTCTGTCCAGAAAAATTTATATTTCTGAAAAAAAAAATACATTTATAGTAAGCTAAATGTGTCGTAGTATGGGATGATTGGATGGAAATTGATAATGAATTGCTCGCAGTGTTTTCTTGTTACAGAGGAACTCTCCATCACCGGATAGTGAGGTTAGGGTTTTCTAGAGCGAGAAAACTAAGGGCAACACTTGCTGGATTTGAACCCGGGCCCTCCATCATACTAATTCAGTGCATTACACAGAGTTAATTCTGCCCCTTTAGTATGTACAGGAACTAATTTAGATCCGGCTTTAGATGAACGCGTTCTCGTGTGATTTCTTGCTAAAGCCCTTGGGCCACAACTCTGTCTTTAATCGTCTCTACGTCTTATACTTTGATATCGGCCTTCAAATCCTGTTTATTTTTAGGTTCTAAATGGTGATTTAAAGCCTGCTGTGGAAACTCATGAAATGCTGTATCAAGTGATGCAGAGACACACATTTATTCCAGAAGCGTTCACAACGGATTTTCAAGTAAGAATGTAGAGAGAAATTAAGAAATTTTCCTTTATTGGGTTAAACCTACTAAATAAATGTAGAAGTTCTTAATCTTTGTATTATAAAGTGTATACCAGTTTATTATTTTTATGTTTTTGTAACAATATCAATAAAGATCCACCTGAAGGCAGTTTTGCCATAAATTCTTAAATTCTAAATTTTTGGAGTTGCATTTTACATTTCAATTAATTTTATCACCGTTAATTGCTAGGCTAATGCTTTTAGTTTTTTAATATATTGATTTCCTTTTGGAGTCATTTGTCCTGGATTGATTACATGTATGATTATATTTCTCTGAGCTAAAAAAAAGTCATAAAATGATTTTAAGTAGGTTAATAATAATATATATAAGGTAAACTTGAATGTTTAAGGCGAAAGTAAATTCTAATTGCCCACACCTTAAATTCTAAGTCAATCAATTTAATTGTTGAGGTTGGTTCCTGGGTTCATTCAATTTAAGCTTATAAAAGTCACTTGGGGAATTTTCGTATGAATAAAAATGCAGTGAATGCAAAGATAGATAATGATCTTAAAATTGTTTAGGTTCATTGGGGTCAGTATCCTCTCCGCCCAGAATTTTTAGAATCTACCTACTTCTTATATAAAGCAACAGGAGATCATTATTATTTACAAGTTGGAAAAAACATTCTGAAAGGCCTTCAAACTCATGCTAGAGTTGCCTGTGGATATGCAGCAGTTGGGGATGTGAGAACTAGGCAACATGATGATAGGTAACAATTGTCTATGTATTCGCTATATCAATTTAATACTTGAAAAAAAATTCTTGATATTCATAAAAGTACTTTTACAGTAACCTATGTAAATATGTTGGCTAAAAATTACACTTCACAATTTGATCATAAAGTCTGAGTAGGAACCACACCTCTCTGTCAAGGGGCTACTTACAGGTCAGATAGGTTCAGAAAACATCTCTACAAGGTGGAGCTAATAAGCTTGGAACCCTTGTGCAGATTGTGTCAGGAGGAGGAGGAGCCAAGCTACCAGCTGTTATTTGATCGCGTGGGCAGTAACTAAATTGCAATACTCTGCGATCTGGGGAGAGAGTAACGCAAAAGATCTAATGGTGAAAGCCCTTAAACTCCTTAGAGAGGAGAATTCACATACTGGACCATCGGGGATGGCACAATAAGGAGGATTTTATTCTGATCTATTATTATTACAAATATTATTATTTAATATGAGATAATGGATTTTAATTAAACGATTTCGATTAGTATGATACCTTACGGAACCAATATACTGTGTATATTGAGATTATATACAGTAGCGGTCGGTGGTATACTCGTACCGGTTGTTAAAATTTTCAAGATTTTCCATCTCGGTTGTTAAAGTTGTTTAAAATTATATTAGTATTAATAAATAAAAAAACTAGTAGTATTTTCGCGTGCCTTTTTCTTTTATTATTAGTAAAACTTATAAATACATCTGCTATTTGATGGTAGAAATGAAAAATACAATGATCTTTTGAATTGTTTTAATATATTAAATCCTGGAAGTTGTCCAAGGAGAAGTTAGGCTGAAGCAGTTAAACAAGATTATTAAGTATAATCGTTCGTCTGTTTTTTTACGAAAACGAGTTTTGAGATTTTCCTCATAGCAGAGATTTAATGTATAATAAGATATCATACAACATTATAGGAACCAAAAGAATTTTAAATATTATTAAAAGATAATTCTGCTGAAGTTGAATTAGAATAAATCCCAAGTTTCCCCCTATTAAGTATGATCTGGAAACTTTTAGGGGAGATTTACCAAAATATAAAATTACAATTCTAATATGACATGGAAACAATTACAAATAAATAAAGATATTTTTCTTAGAAATTTAGCAATGCTGAGTTTCTTATTTTACCTTATGTTTTGGGTGGTTTAGTTTGCCTACCACTTATTAAATATTTTGAATACTTCATGGTTATAGATATATATTAATTATTTAAAAAAAAAAAAAATAATAATTTTAATATATATAAAAGTAGGTCTATAGCTCAGTAACAGATATGAGCAATGTTAGGCAAAACTTATTAAGAATAATTAATGAAGAAAATATCATCCTAATTTGTGTTTGACGAATAATCTCAGCAGGTATTTATTCAATAATTCCTGAAAATGTAAGTTTAATAATACTTACTTTGAATACATTTTTACTTTTTTTCTATTTGAAGAAATATACTAAAGTTGCAGTAATTATAGTTACTCTACTATTAAAACCATAAAAACTCTACTTAGGGAGGTGCCGCCCCGGACTTGTTTTTCCACTCAGGCAAAAACATATATAATTCCACAAATGGAATAAGATCGATTCTGAGGCATTGTGGCAACCGGGCCCTGTTTTTCAATTACGCAAATATGCAAGGTGCCCCATTTAAACGGGTCACTTTTGAATAACTTAAACGAAGCAAGATATCTGTAAGTGAATATAACGTTTGTTGAAGTATTTTCGCTCTAGTTTATGATGGTGTTAATGTTTTTTTATTTTATTGGCGCCTTATACCTTAAATCGGTGGTTGAAAGTGGCGACTTCCTTTTGACCCCCACTATTTACTACTGTGTTGAAAACTATTAAAAAAAATGAAGAAAAATGCCGTTAATTTCACTTCAATATTTCAAACCGTTGTCGAGATATTCAACCATAAAGATTCAATATTCGTCGTTTTTATCTTATTTTTCTATTCGTAAACTAAAATTAAAAGCGCATTTTCTTATTGATTTCGAATAAATAAGTCCAAATGCTAATAAACCTTAAAAGCTATTTTAAAACCATAAGGAACTTAAAAATCAGGTAAAACATCATTAAAACAAAACAATTTTTCAGTTTATTTACAAAAATTGACAAAAATATTTCCTATTTATTAAAAATGACTTCTTCGGTTTAAACGGCACAAACACAATCGCTGCCCAACATATGAAGTTCCTAATCGTATCATGTCTGCCGGAATTGCTAAGGTTTAAATCAAGTCTTCTCTAAGGGCTTCTGTAGTTTTGATTCCTTGGCATAAAGTTTTTCTTTGAGATATCCCTAAAGAAAGAAATCAACAAGGGCTAAATCTAGCGATCTGGAAGGCCAGATAACCGGTTCGTAAACATCTGTCTGTTAATGTTTGGCGCGGAATGATTGGACAAATACTAATGGCCCGTATTTTCAGCCAGGTGCCTTAAATGGGCAAGAATACGCCAATTTTATTCGCCAAGAATAAACAGCAACAGTTGCTGGAGAATGTGCCATTGAATGTCAGAATAAGAATGTGATTCCAACAAGATAGTTGTCCCGAGCTTATGCCTTAGTGGCGAGGAAAGAAGTGAATGAGATTTTCAGTAACCGCTAGATCAAGAGACTGGGACCGGCAAGATCGCCAGATTTAAGCCCTGTTGATTTATCTTTGGGGATATCTCAAAGAAAAAATGTATGCCAAGGAACCAAAAACTCCAAATAGGAAATATTTTTTTATCGATTTTCTAAATAAACTGGAAAATTGTTTTGTTTTAATGATGTTTTACCTGATTTTTAAGTTCCTTATGGTTTTAGAACAGCTTTTAAGTTTTATCAGCATTTGAACTCCCTTATTCATTCGAAATCAATAAGAAAATCCGCTTTTAATTTTAGTTTCCGAAACAGAAAAATAGGAAAAAAAACGACGAAAATTGAATCTTCATGGTTGAATATCTCGACAACAGTGAAATATTGAAGTGAAATTAACGGCATCTTTACTTTTTTTAATAGTTTTCAATGCAGTAGTAAAAAGTGGGGGTCAAAAAGAAATCGCCACATTCAACCACCGATTTAAGGTATCAGGCGGCAATAAAATAAAAAAACATTAACACCATCATAAACTAGAGCGAAAATACTTCAACAAACGTTATGTTCACTGTATAGATATCCTGTTTCGTTTAAGAGTTATTTCAAAAGTGGCCCCTTACATGGGACACCCTGTATATAAAATTCCACGTGTGGATAAGTCTTTAGGAGGATCAGGTTTACTACATCTCTTTTCAAAAATGATTTTAATGAATTAAAATTAATTCACATAATAGAATGAAATGTATTTTATACAAATTTACTCGAATGATTATTGAATAAATTTTTATTCGAATAGTGCCATCACTGATATGAGCTGCAATGGATTGCTGTCAGTATATTTTGTTAGTAATCCGATTAACTGCTACTCATCCGCCACGACAAATGGGAGGTTGCGCGTCTTCAAATCAAGGTAGGGGAGATCAAGATCCGCCTGCCTCAACCCCTAGGAGAGCAGGAAGTAGAAATAGGGGAAGTTTTCCATAAGTATAAAAGAAGGGCTAGCTACTATAGTCAAACATACAATCGACAATGTAGTCTTGTAGAAGTCTTAAGAAAATGTTACGATCATAAACCCACTGCCAGTTCAGTCTGTCATTTCTACTCAAGATCCCAGTTTCTATATCAGGTCTGTAAAGTCCTTACAAGTACTCTGTTTTCTCAATTAATATATCAGGGTTCAGTCAGTGTACTTTTTCTCTTCGACATTTTTCTTCTGCCTCACAAAAACTCTACTATAGAGTTAATAAAACTTTGAAAAAAATCTGGTGTGATACACTCCCACAACTTTCTCTTACTCCAATTTTCAAAATTGTTATTGACAAATTTTATAGTTAGTATACTGAATTTTATGAAATTCGTCGGTATTTTTATGGAGAAAATCGCAAAAATTGAAAAACTGTTTAGTAAAAACGCACTTCCGTTTACTAATTTTCTTGAAACTCGGAATTTTGGCAATCTATTTATTTCTAATTAATTTTGTTTGGATGGTAGATTTGTATAATCAACTATGATAGCACTTTAAGGTTTTTATATGTGTAGTTCACGTTACAAGTTTAAAGAAAATAGTTGGCGTCGTTTTAGAGAAAATAGCAGAAAACTGAAAAATTCTAATAAAAACGCACTTAGCGGTCATCCGATTTTTTCAAACTCGGAATTTCAACCCATTTTTAGAACAACACATTTAATTCTAATTAATATTATTTAGATGATAGAATTGTGTAATAAACTGAAATAGCACTTTAGAGGAAACCGTAACCCTACCCCTCCCTCAAATGTATCCTTAAATGAATTTTCCCGGAGAAATGTTTTAAATAAAAGTTGTAGCTCTTTGTATGTACAGTTGATATACTAAGTTTCAAGAAAATCGTTGGAGTCATTTCCAGAAAATCGCAAAGAAGTGAAGAAATCATTCAGTAAAGTGGTACTTCCGGTTGAGGAATTTTGACAGATAAACTACTGTCGGATCCCATGGTGATACCTAAACGGAATATCAAGTTTGAACTTTCTACGATTTTTCGTTTTTGAGCTATGCTGTTCATATATAAGTATATATATATATATATATATAGACCACATTTTCTGAAAACCACTTTTTTTGGACTCAGGGGACCTCAAAACGGATACTTCCGGTGAAAACTAGATATGGAAAATTTCACACGATTACAATACTCCTCTTACTAGGAGTAAGAGAAAGTAATAATTCTAATTATAAATATGGAACAATAGAAAATTATACAAATTTTAGTGTTTTTTTGTTGTTTTTTTAATTAAATTTTAAGCTTTTATTAACAGTTAATTATGTTTCTCTATAAACTTGGTTTATCCTCTGTACATTTACGTTATAATTTGAGACGTCCATATTTTCATTGATTAGTTTTTTAGTGCTTTTAATTTCATTTAAATCATTTTTTAATTAATTAACTTTTTTCTGCAGAATGGATTCCTTTGTATTGGCGGAGACATTTAAGTACCTTTATCTGCTCTTCACTGAGCCAAGTGACCTCATAGTTGATTTGGACCGTTTCATTTTTTCTACTGAAGCTCATCTATTACCATTGACACTGGCAAGAACAGTTTCTGTATCTAACTCATCTTTTTCGATGTATTCGGTAAGTTACCTATTAAAATTTGTTTAATAGATACTATATTCTTGTATTATATATTTCTCACTTTTCTTGTTTGCATATTTTACAAGGTAAAATGTAAAACAAAATTAACAAACTATATATTAATTATCAAATTTAAACTTAATGTTTGATTAATCACCAGGAGCTGCGAAAAGATAATTTTAACAAAATCCGCCAAACTGTATTATGGCATATGAATTTATTTTTTCGCATGTGGTTGTTATGGTTTTCTTAAAATTTGAATATATAACCACATAATAAAAAGCTCTTAACATTTCTATTGGAAAGTTTTGCTCGAAAAATTTAATTTAGTTTGATTTTACTCTATTTCAAAATATTCGCCAGAGTTTTACCGGTGCTTCATTTTCGTGTTCCCGCAATAAGCGATTTTATTACAATACCATAACGAGAAATCGCTGAAAATTCAAAGTATTATTCCAGCATATATTCGGTATTTGTGAAATAATCTGCTATTTTTCAAAATAGTTAATAAGTTGATGAGAGAATAAAGTGCCATTTTTACACACTCAATTCACGTTTATCTCAATTCCGCAGACAGATAGACAAGATTTGTAAAAAGGCTTTAATCTTCTGTTCAGTCTTTCTTACTAATTAATTTCTAGATAATAGTAATAATCATTATTTGCTTTCAGGACTTTATGTCCTATACAAACAGAGTTGGGCTCAGTGACAATAGTTAATTTGCGGAAAAAGAAATAATATATTCCAAAACAGTTATAAAAAACCAATGATAATAATAATAATAATAATAATAATGTAAAAATAAATAATAAATGCAAAATAAATGTTCTTATATGTTTAACTAAAAAACATTTATCAAATTGTAGCAATTGTTGGCCGTTATAAATGATCAGATGTATCTCTTAGTTGGCTAATCGGCCAGGAGTTGTCGAAATGTTGGGTTATTAATAAAAAACACTTAAAAAATTTTTTGGTGTTTTCTTATATACCCCCTGGCCGATCAACCAACTAAGAGATACATCTGAAAAAAACATTTATATATTGAATAATAAAAATAAAATTTAATAATAAACAAATATATTGTCGATTAGAATAAAAGAAATTTTATAGGCAATTTGTTATAAACATCAACTATTCAAGGTAAAGACTCTCATAGAGTAAACCACAATAAAAAACAAAGAAAATGCCATTTCAAGAAGGCTTTATGATTTTTATGAATGTAATATAAGTGAAAAGATCTTTTGACGAATTGCATATTTAATTTTAAACACTTTTGAACATATTTACTTTAGGAAACATACCATTTCTTACAGAGTTATTAGTAAATAATGCCGTTTTTAAATTTCTGCAATTCCCTATAGAACACATATTACATATATAGCAGCTTCATTTACAGCTTCTATAAAATTAAAGACAATTTACGACGTAAACTAAATAATAATTCAGTGGATATTGTACTGCAATAAATTTGGAAATCACTCAAAAGTAGCCTGAAAAATGAAATTGAAAATGAAATGAAATGAAAAAAGGAATTTTGTATTATGTTCCTTTATAATGCTTTAGAGTTGTTAATAGATGGTTTGTTTTTGGTGATAATTGTTGAATTGCCTAATTGTAGATAGGGTATTTGAATAATATAAACCAAATCTTAGTAATAGTAAATCTTTACCAGTAATAGGGAAGTCTTTATTAATCTCTAGATATTTAAAAGTATAACATTAGTCACTAATTTTAGTGGACTAATTGTCATGTTATTAAAAGAAAAATTTATATTTGAGGAAGCTGTAAGGATAGCTTTTCTTTCCACAATATTCATAAATCAATCATTTATAAATATTTCTACTATTTAGTATTCAGAATAATAAAGATTTTCTACAAATTCATAATCTGAAATTTGCTTAATAGAATTGAGGAATTCATTCCAATTTAATTTTTAAAACTAATTTGTTGTTTCTTTTTTTAGTCTGAAGAAGTTGATTTAGATGGTCGTGCTCAGCAGTGTCCAAGCTCATTGCGACTGTTTCCGGAGGCTGTACGAAGGCCGTTAAGGAATTTTGTACAAGATACCTGTCCTAATAGGGAAGGAGGCCGAAATCATAGGAGACTGTCAGCTCTTCATTTTCAAGTAAGTATTAATAACACTTTACTATTTATTCTTTTTTTTCTCTTTAATTTTCATGAATGCTCTTAACTTTTCAACCTTTCCTATTATAACATGACTTACAATCCTGGATTTTTCGGTTTCGCATTATATAATATAAACAAGTATTTTATTTATTTTTGTGATGCTTTATTATTAATTAATGCCAGTTTTTAATAAGACGCTGATAACTTTCTTTAGTTTAATGCAGAGCTTTCCTACGAACCTTATAGGTACATAGTTTACACTATACAGAAAACTTCAGAAATAGATTCCTCGGTCAAACGCAGAAACTAAAATTCTGTGCATTCATTTCCAGAAGTGGCTTTTTAAAAAGTTCAAGATTACTATTACGAAAAATAAAAAAGTTAAAATTTCAGGAAAATGTTTTTTTAGCTTGTACAGCGGTCGTATCATATTTTCGAAATTAAGTTATTAATATTTTTTTGATCCAATATATGTAAACAAACCAAGCCAAACAAATCCGCCATCATTATTTTAAGCACGATTTTAAGGCAGTTAATGTTAAATTCAAATTCTATGTTTGAAGTGAATTTGACAATTAGACTTATAATAAATACAATAATGTCATGATGTGTGTTTCACATCGATTTCTTTTTCTCCTTAACAGTACAAACATAGACTGAACAATTTAATTGATTTAAAAAAAATTCTTGATTTTATTAGTAAAGCTATGCTTGGAAAGCAGTGAATTTTAAAATTTGTATTATTATTATTATTATTATTACTGTTGTTTATATTAATTTTATCTATAAAAAAAATAAAAGAAAACTTTTTAATTAATAAAATCATATTGTTCAGATTAAGAGATGCTTACTTTCAAATTTAAACGAATAAATACATCACGAAAGTCATTACGTCATATTGATAAAGTGTTAACATATTTAAAGTGGGCTTAATATTCAAAATAGAGTACTTCGTAGGCGAAGAAATATTGATTTCTAGCAGATTACCTTTGTGGATCTGGTTTATTAAAACATTTTACCCTTCCGCAAAAATACTGTAATCTCTTATTTTATGTTTACAATTCTTTTATTGTGGTTGGTTCCGCAGAGCTGGAAAGCATCAGAGATATTTTCCGTGATAGCCTGCTTCTTTTTGTGGTCATCGACCGGTTTCGGGCGTACGCCCATCATCAGGATGTTTTTATCAAAACAGTGTTGATAACATAGACTTGCACAGAGCAAATTTGAGTTGATACAACAACATTTTTTATGTTTTATATATATATATATATATATATGCGCGCGTGTGTGTGTGTACTCTCACTGCTACTACTAATAAGAACAAATATTGCGATCGTGCCAGATTTTTGAAACTGCGTTTTCACCGGAAATATACATTTTGAGGTTTCTTGAGTCCAAAAAATGGTTTTAGAAAATGGTCTGTGTGTGTGTGTGTGTGGTGTGTGTGTGTTTGTGTGAATAAAAAAGAAAGTCACAGAAAGCTAAATCTTGGTATTACGTTTATTTACTACCATCGCATCGCATCAGACACGAAGATTTCGGGCACAATACATCAACCGGAAATGCGACATTACCGAATGAATTTTTAAGTATTTTGCTATTTTCTCTAAAACGACTTCAACGATTTTCTTTAAACTAAGGGTGTGAACTACACATACTAAGAGCTAAAATTTTTGTTTGGAGAAAGTCATTAAAGAGGCTTTTGGAGAACGGTAGTGTTATGTTTTCCTATAAAGTGCTATTTTAATTTTTTATATAATTGTATCAACTAAATACCAATATGTTGCCAATATTTCAAGTTTCAAGAAAATCGGTTACGTTTCTCAATTACGTTTCTACTGAACAGTATTTTTCAGTTTTCGCGCTTTTTAACATATAAGCACCAACGAATTTTATTAAATTTGGTACACTAACTGTGAATGTAGTGATCAATCATTTGTGTTTGAAACTTTTTCCGACAAATTATTTAAAGAAGTTTCGGTGGGAGTGGGGGAGAAGGTCAGAAAAGTCATTTTATTAAGTTTAGATTTCTCCCATTATATAAAATTGAAGACAAATATTTACTAAAAATTATAAGTTTGTTAGTTATAATTTTGTTTACTGCAATAAGAGAAAGTCGTGTGAGTGTTATACACCAGATTTTTTTTCAATTTCGTATTATATTATCTATTCACATAAATATTTATCGCTTTTATTTGAAATATTTTCCTGGGAAAATTGATTTTACGGGGTTCTGTGAGAACAGTAACGTTATGCTTTCCTTCTAAAGTACCACTTCAGTACAATATATGGTTTTGACCACCTATATAAATTATTAATACACATTAGAAGCCTTGATGGAATTCCAAATTTGAAGAAAATCCGTTAACCAGATGTGCGATTTTATAGAATAGGTTTTTGAGTTTTTAAGGAATTTGTCGAAAATGGTTACAGAAAGAAAACGATTTTCTTCAAACTTGAAATGCTTGCTGCATAGATAAAAACGTATTTGAAACATTTTTCTGATAAAATTTATTTTGAGAGGTATTGGTGTTTATCAGCCAGTTTAAATTTGCACAAGCTTTTATTGGTTTGGATATAGAGCGCTCCATATCAGGCCGCTCAGCTATATACAAGTAAAAACCCCACCACTATTTTTATGGTCAACTCAAATAAACATTGTAACCTAGAAATTTTAAAGAAAATTTCTTGATTGAATTGTATTTATTAATGTGTTCACACCAGATTTTTTTTTTTTTTTTTTTTTTAACTATAATAGGGTCATGGTGTTTTCAAAATATTATTTTAACTCTATTTTAAGGATTTCACAGATTAATCATAATATTTTAAACCAGCTATCATCACAGTTATCAAAATTACGCCAAGTTTCATCTTTCAAACTATAATACTAATTGAAATGTCTTTTGCAGATATTTCCGATGTGTTAAGTCTACTATAAATATATAAACAGCTTAAAGTTTGTTTATAAACTTCTTAATTTACAAAGAATTATAGAACTACAGGAAGAATTACTTAAAAACCAGTAATAGCCGAGTCAGAATGCTTTTTTTTTTCTTGCGTTAATAAAAAAATTGTTTGTTAAAATTTCATTTATTTATTTATAATAATAATCACTTTATAAGAAATAAACCTTAAAATTTGGAAGTATTAATAGCTAATTGGCAAGAATCGGCCCACTTTGCTGGATGAGTCCGAACTAATGTTTAGAGATGAGCATTATACCAAAGTAAAATATTTAGCTAATTGCCTCGGTCACACTGATCGCTAATAGTAGCCCGCCTGAAAATAAAGGGTGCAACTTTGATGATAAAGGAAGCAATTAATATTAGAAGTAAAACACCTAGGCCTTCGGGTTGAGACCTCGTTAGTGGTTGGTTATAAACGGATTTTTCTCCCATAGTACAGTAGGTTTCTTCAGGGTGGTGTCATCTCTAAAGCTGAAACAACATTATTTATTAAAAGGTCTCCCTTTAACCCGAAGACCTAAGTGTTTTACATGACAATGGCTGTGGAAGCCTGAAAGAAGTAGTTCAATTAATTCAGATTTGGTGGTTGTTTTTGCTAGACGCAGCATTTAAGTTCGACAGAAGTACTGGAGAAATACTCTTTAAGATTTTTTGTTTTTGTATATAGCTAATTTTATACTTCAGTAATGAGTTTATCTTATTGCTTAGACAATCTAAATCTTTCATAGTTGTTTGACATTATATTTAATTATCTTTGATTGAATGGATGTAAATTCAAAAAAATGATCTTTTAGACTTTCGCGACCATTCTCATGAAAAACAATGGTCTAACCCGAAAACGTAATTGTTTTTCAGAAAATAAGTTGATAAATCTAGAATCAATCTAAAACCAAGTCACTACGGAACATGAAGGGCCTGGTATAACATTAAACTACTTTTCTTTTAAATGTCTAGATTTCATGGTTTTTATAGCCAAGTTTCTATATTCTTCACCAGATTCTGTTCTGCTGTCTAAATTGCTAGGTTAGTCTTATTTTCCTAACACATTAGGAAAACTGAATAAAATTAGATGTAAAGAAAAATGAGAGAGAAAGTCGTGTGAATGTTTCACACTAGATTTCACACGATGCGGCTCAATTTAGAGGTCAAATTTTAGAAATTTTATAATAATTTCCAAGTCTTAAACACTTATTTGTACTTATGAGAATAACCGAAAGAAATTTATTTTAGTTACTTAGGCGCATTCAAATATTTACTAGATAATATTTACTAGATATTTCTAAACAGTTCATCTAACATTGACTCATCTAGTTCATCTTTTGATTATTAGGAATTTTGGCAATGTAAAAAACATTCCAAAAAAGCCCAAGTTTTTTTTAAATTCATACATATAAAATGAAAACAATTTCTAATGTTGTCATAAAGACATTCAGAAGTTTTTATTAAAAAATTAAAGTAAAATAAAAAAAGGGAAGGGATTAGCTCCTTGGTAGGTAGCGCGTTAGACTCTCAAGCGGAGGTCCCGTGTACGAGTCCAATGCTAGAAGCTTCCTAGGAGTCTCTACAGCTCACTGTTCGGTAATGGACAGTGTTGACTGTAGCGAGGGAACGGTAGAACTGAGAAGCCTTCTGTAACCAATATTGACGCGCCGTAAACTAAAAAAAAAAAAATTCATGAGATAGAAGTTTTGTTCGTTATCTTATTTCGATCACAGAATCCTTGATGATCTATTGTTTGCAAATTTAAGTTAATAATTTAAGCAAGGTTATGACTGTTGCTTTCTAAAAATTAACACCTGTATTTGATAAAATTGGTTACTGAGAAGGCTCCGGGCGCTAATGACAATAGATGTTGACGCCTTAAATATATATATATAAAAATTGGTCCTGCGAAAACATATTATCGTAAGCCGTTATGATAATCGTTTTCTTACGCGGACTGCTTTAGCTAACCGACCCATGGATCTGTTTCAATTTGAATTAATTACACATATTTCTTGACATCTATTTATGCAAATCTAAGGCCATTAATTTGTATGGATGTAAGTATTAAACAAACTATTTTCCACCGATAGGTAATAGAACAACCGCAGGAACTTTACTTTTCTCTTATTGCTATAGCAGGAATTATTATTGCATTCGTGACAGGTTTATGAAATTTACTTTTCATTTGAAATAATTTTTCGAGGTTCTCTGAACACGAAAATTTGCTTTTTAGAAAATGGCGATATTACAAATGTTTAAGTAGGTACACAACATCCGTATACATATCTATGTATTTTTTCCTGTGAGAGTATTCCTAATACCAGGGAGTAATACATGCTCCATACTTTATATTACTGTATATCTAGAACCTAAACTATACAAATATCATTTTAATTTATTATTTAGAATTTAGAAAACCGATTTATAATGAATTAAAAAGCAAGAGTCTTTAAGATTTAAGAATGTAATAAAATATTAAAAAAGCTGGGATGCTAAGGGGAGATGCTCAGTTGGCCAGCGAGTGGCATCCAAGGGGAGGGCACAAAGGTCACAGTGCTGTAGGGCTCCTTCTGAAAAAAAAAACGGGTTTGTCCTCCAACTAATTATTATATGACATTAATTATATTTAACAAAACTCCTTTGTTTTATACCATTTCTCAGTGTTTACCCAATCGGTTTAGAGTTTTTCAGCTGCATTGACTTTAGGATCGAGACTCTCTGTTGTATGATTTTTCTAGATTTAAGCCCCGTGAAATCTGTTTGGCCAGGGTGTCTGCAGCCTCATTTCCCTGTTGAAATCAAAGTAGATAAAATGCGCTCTAATCCAGCAAGACTTATATTCAATATCGTTTTACATATGATCGCGGGCTATAAACTAGTCTTTTGTTCAATTAAAAATGAATTATTTATATAGATTTTATCCGTCAATTTCTGCGATCAAGGTAAATTGCCATTTTAGCATATGTTCTGATTGCTTCTTTCAGTTGGTGAACTTAATCATTGCCAGTTGCTCTACTTAATTATTTCAGCAACATTCTTTGAGGCAAAATCTGCGTTCAGCTATCACGTTTCATCTTTGTTGATTATAAAAGCGGAGAACCAACTGCCTCATTACAGTTGCTACCCTCAGTGTAAATACAAAGAATATTTCCTGCTTGGAAATCATCTTCTTTGATGGTTACTGCCATTGTGGCAATCAATATCAGCGGTACAATAACAGCATCTTTTTACTTTATATATATATATATGTATATACTTTTTTAATATTTATACATTTATCTATATATACATTTATAAATTAATTTATGTTTACAATATATCACAATGAAAAATTCAGAAACTGCCTCTTTATATTTCATTTAGATACGGGACAAACGTTTGAATCGAAATCTATAAATCGCAAATCTTATTTTAGTGGATGTCTTTTTTATTTTGTTATTAGATTTTTTGTTAAAGTTGATATATCATGCACACTTATGAGACCTGTCCCTTTAAAAATTAAAAAAAAAAAATTCTACGAGATTTCGAGTGTGCAGTGACTCCAATCTTTTCTCTAAAGTGCTCTCAAATTTCTTTTACTTGTGTAGTATTAAGTAGAATTAAATGTGTTGCTAAAATTCAAAGTTTATTGACGAAGTAAATTTCGATTTACTCACAACGGTTGTTAACAAATATTTGGAACATGGTCTTTATTTGAAACAGTTTCAAAAAAAACTATTGTAGATGGTTCGGGATAGCCCTTGCAGGATTTCCTTTATGTAATTTTCATTTAATGAATAAAATTTGTTAATTATAAGTTGAGAAATACAGTAAGAGAAAATCGTGTGAGTTTCAAAACAGCTTTTTTACCTTGTTTTGCAGTTATTATATTTCTAACATTAAATCAAATATATGAACGAACGAATTATAAAACATAAAACAAATCAGTTAAGATAAATTTTTAACAATTTTATATTTATATTCATTCATATTATATTAATTTTAATAGATCATAAATTCATTTAGTGGATGAGGCTGCCAAGAAAATAATTAGTAAATAAATTGAAGAAAAAAAAAAATTAAGTTCCTCAAGAATGAATATTTTATTAGCGAAATCAAATATTAAAGGAGTTTGTTACTTTCTCTAACAGTGAAGTTATTGAAATAGCTTTTTTACTGATAATATATCAATGCAGTTTCGACTTCTGTAACAAAATACTTGAAAGAACACCACTAACAAAGGATATTTGAGGAGTGTTTATAAACTTAAAAACAAAGGCTAAACATCCATGTCTTTCTCCAATTAAATCTGATGGCATTGTCGTCTTTTCTTTCAACTTAGATTTTTTTTATTAAGCTCGCTTTGACACCTCTATTAAGTCTATTTCATAAACCTCTATTAAGTCTATTTCATCGTTGGGTTTCATAAAAAAAAAAAAAATATCGCTGCTTTTTCAACTTTTTCTCACAAAACTGGAAATAAACTTGAATTTTTAATTACATATTGTGAAAAAAATGTATATTAATTTTTCGAATGAATAAACCAAAAATGTTAGATATTTTATCAAATCAGTAAGGTAATTATATTTTGATTACTATTTACATAAAATTTTATTTGGTCTTTGCAGAATGAGTCCATGAATCCTTCGCCGACTGCTGTTGTCGCCATATTTACATTTGTTTCTTTATTACAAATGAGTTTACTGTTTACCTCAATAGTATTTTACGCGTTAAGAATAAATTAATATAGAAATAGTGCAGTAATGGTATTTATTTATTTTTAAATCATTCACATTGTTGCATTGTTTTTTCTAGAAGTCATTCAGTAGAAGTATTCAAAATTATAGACTGATTAAGTTATATGTATGTATCTAATAATGTTGTACATACTTGATATGTATATTAATGGACTAATATAATGGAATTTTGCCAACATAATCGTGTAAATAATATCGGTAATTGCTCAATTTCATTGCCTTGATAAGTGCCTTTTCCTTTAAAGTAATATAACTTAAATAACAAATTAACATCACCTATGATTTTCATTTTATTTTTTAAATTTATTTTGAAAACTGTTTTTCTTATACAACATACTTAGCACAACATTCGTATAGGAATTGTGATAATTTATTTATTTTCTGATTATTGTGCTTAGAGGTATATGAGATCTCATTAGATTTTATTATCATTTGTTGATATGCTATCAAATACAATTATAGTACTTATTTATTAAAAAGTATATTTTCTTATTTAATTGTAACCTCTGAGCATCTTATTTTCTTAGTTTGTACTTTTTTATTTTGTTTTTGTAAATGTTAAATAAGATTGTAAAATAAACATGTTATATTTTGTTGTGTGCCGTTTTTTTATTGTGTTTCATTTTGATTTCTAACATGCATTTTGGAATTATTAATAAGTCATTTAAGTTAACCATCCTGATTTTTTAATTTTGCATGACAAGTTTGTTGTGTTTTTCTAACAAATATGGTTTTTATCTTAAAAATAATTAATAGAATATGAGCTAAAAACTATACACTTACTGCATCAATCCATATAGGCAAATGGGAGGCGATTTTTATTGGAAGGCTGGTTCGTATGGTCACCATGCCGTATTTCTAACTAAAATCGCAATTATCTAAGCCCCCCTCTTTATTTCGGATGTTAGGCCAGATTTTGGGATGTAGGAAAAGATTTATAAAACAGATATATAATAACCTGCAATGCATGTTAAGTGCACGTTCAAAAAGAAACTGGAACACTCTTATCAAAAGAACTTTTGTTCATCACTGAGGTAGTTTCTGCTTACATGTTTACATTTGGACCATTTTATACAATATGAAATAAACTAAAAGTAGTTTATGTTTGGATTCTTTTTGGAAAATAATTAAATTAATTTCACTATATTTCTCACTATATTGCCTTGCCGGTTGACAGAATAAAAAAAAAATGTTATCAAGGACTAGTACATCGAAATTTTTTTTCATTCTCGAACTAAGTAGTGAGAGATTAAAGCTTAGTTAGATTTAGATTCAGAGAATATTTAATCAAATTTAGCTAAGTAGTTATCTTTTGAAAAAAGTCTCTGGAAATAAAAAAAAGACTCCTTTTGGTAAAATAGAAAAAATCTTTTCTCTTTCTCATCCCATTATATACAAATATTATCTCATAGAGCAGTCCTATCATTACGGGTTTTCCTTTTCAATTGATTATCTATGATTTCTTGCTGAGTTTTTATTCGAAGTTGTATTATCACTTAGATTTTTTTCCATCCTGTCTAAAGAAGATGAAAATAAGCTTAAATATTTCATATCCGTTGTTTTGGAGGTCTTAGTGTCACAAGTAACTGCAAGATAGTTTTCGTACAGAACTAATTACAGTATACACTTTCTGATCCTAACATTTTTACATAAAATACAGATTTTTAATCAAAATGCATTTGGTTGGAAACATTTCTATCTGCCCAACTTTCAGGCGCCCAGATAGATTTTTAGAAATTCAGATATACATTCTGAGAACACTTCATCAAGTTTAACTTCAAGTTCAAGTTTAGGTTAATTCCAACTATTAATACTTTCATTACAGGAAAATACAGTAAGTTAATACAAGTATTTGTATTATAATTTTTTCTTTCAGTCTGGCAATCCTGACCACAAGAGGATTATTGAAGATATGGGGATCAGTATAGCTTATCTTGAAGATGGAAGAATTCAGCTATTACACACCTTTTCTAAAGTAGGTTAATTTGCAAACGACATCTCGTGGCTTATTTTGAACTTTTTCACTTATTTATTATGATAATAACTTATTAATACATATACAAAATAAGACATTGGACTCATCTGTTACCCTCCTAAAAAGTTATCTTTAAAAATCCAATAAAATGCTCATTTATTATTTGGGATGTTTTAACACTACTTTTATTCGTGATTATCTTATTTTAATAGAATGACCTTAAGAGTTTTTAGTTTAGACATTTTAGCTTTATTATTTCTCGCATATAACTAGAATTTACGAATTATTATAAAATTGACATTTCAAGCACAAGAATGATCGGTGATTCTACTGAAAATTCAATTTGTAATTATTAAAACAGTTTTTCTGTTTTTCCGTTAATTACCTGCGGTTTCATGTTGGATATAATATTCTAAGATTAGTATTAAACATAATATAGATTTTTCTTCTAATATTTTATATCCTTAAATTTACAAAATTAGGAAAAAGTGTTAAGAAAAAAGTTTTCATCTTATTTGCAGGCTCGTAGTATAGCTGACGCTAAAGAAGGATTACTATTTATGGGAGAGATGTTGGAATTAGCAAATAGTCAGAGTGCGGAAACCCTTTCTCAGGCAGTGATATATACGGTTAATGGTAAAAGAAATATCTTGCCTGCTGGGCCGGCACACTTTGGTAAACAGCTTAGGGGCGAGGATACGGTAAGTTCAAAATTTTGCGATGGAAAATATATTTGGGATAAAGCAATCATTTTTTTAAACGGCACCATATTTATGTATTTTTATTTAATGTTCAATAATTGGCCAAATTAGTACAAATATTTTGATCTGCCCATGTCACATCAAATTGCTGGATATCTTATTATCTATCTTGTTATTTCTTACATTAAACGAAATTTATTTATCCGAAATTTGAAATTAAAATTCCCATTATAATTCATTAGAATAATAAATTTCACCGCAGACATCTTTTTGTGCAGAAGATTAAATCTGAAGAATTGTAGATAACCCGGAAATTACCATGTGAATTTTGTACAGGTTACATCAAGAGTGGGAGTGGCTTTGCCACTGAAGGCATGTTCACCACTCAACAATGCTGCTTCAATTAAAGGGAGGATAGCGATAGTACAACGGGGAGATTGTATGTTCATAGAAAAGGTAAAAAGTAGTTCACAAGGGTGAATTCATTTTCCGTTATTTCTAACTAGAAATTCCAAATTGGGCCAATTAGAGCTTTAGCGGCATAGTTTAGAGCATTGGTATTTAACATTTTGTTCCTGTGAACAGTATTGCCTTAATAACTGACTAGTAATTGCCTTAGTAACTTGCCTTGTAACTGACTTGTAGGCGAACTCTATGAAGATATCTATAATAATAGAAATCTCTAGGATAAATATATAGGATTATACAAAATAATAATAATAATAAGAGTCAAAAGTTTCGGTGGAGAATAAGAATAAAAAACGTTTCTAAACTAGTTCCAAATCGTGGGACCTTAAATTATGAGGAGAATGTATTAAACGGCAATGGTAGGGAAGTTCTTTTAAAGAAAAACATTATTTTGCTCTACGTTTCGGGTACCATTGGTAGCTCTTAGAGTAGAAAAGACCTCCTGATGAAAGGTATCAATACGTAGAGCAAATAAGAATTTTTTTCTTTGCCATTGCCTTCAAAATCTTTTTAAAAAAACGTCTCTTGTGATAATCTTATAAGTACCAATTTTACGTTAACATTTCATGTCCTCATTGGATCTCCGTGTACCTATAATGTTAAATACCTTTGAAGATAGAAAAACGAGTAGGCAATAAAGTATTTCTCTTGAAATAGTAGTAACAATATTTGTTGTGGTGGTTAGTTCCGCAGAGCTGGAAAGCATCAGAGACATTTATATGTTGAATGTTGATGGGTCCTCATTACTAGATACCTCTTGTTGCGATCCTGTCGTAGTAACGCATATCTCCTTTTATTATGCCTGACCGGTTTTCGGATTTTACATCCATCGTCGCAATCCCGCTTGCACTGTACTGTAATTAATACTTGTACTACTTGCTCTGACGATGTATGAAAATCCGAAACCGGTAAGGAATAAAAGGAATATGCATGCTACAACGGATAAAATACCAGATGTGTTAGTTATAATTGAAAAATAACCATTTTACAAACTTATATAATTTCTTTAGTTGGCCCAGTTAAAGTTCCTTGTTTTATCTTTCCAGTATTTTTAATAAATGTACTTTGTTAACGAAAGCTATTATAATGCTATTCCTTCGTTTTCAAATTAAACACGGTTTCCAACTTGAGCATTTTAATGGATAATACTTTTTTCTAAAAGTTTCAAAATTCCTTTATATCATTTCCTTTACATCAAAAATAAATAAAAAATGAATGAATAAAAAATAAAATAAATAAATGAATAAAACAAATAAATAAGTGAGATTGGTAATATAATTAAAAATAAGACAGCGATATAAAACATTGGTTTTAAGTAGAAGTCTTAAATATTTTTGTGACAACAAGAAATTTAACAAAAACAAAGTATTCATTTTTCGATGCATACTTGTGAAAACATACATAGAATTTCAAGTAGTCTCAGATTGCAAATATTCACTTTACAATGATATGATCATCGTCGCTTAAATTCTCTTTAAAAACATGTCATATCTTGTAGAAATTGTATATAAATAGCAAGCATTAATCGAAATGTTTAGAACAAAAAATTGTATTTACATCCTATCAATTTGTTTTTATTACTTGCCTTTACCTTTAAACTTGTATGATATTCCATTTAACCTGACTTTCTAAATACTTTATCAAATTCCAGAAATATATTTAATAATAAATATAACAAGGAATTTTTTTTATTTGTGAATGGGGAAGGAACAAGCCGTAATCCGAAGCTCCTCTGCAGGCCATATAGCTATTCTGAAGCTCGGAGCCTGCTTGTCAAAAATATATTCCTTCTTTCTTTTGTATAATATCTTCAGCTGACTTATGTTCAGTACTCAAGCCTTTCAAATATATTTTTTTTTCTGATACAGAACACTTCTCACACACTTATATTGATGCTGTTTTCGTTCCTCTTACTCTGCTATATCTCCAGAACGCTTAAAAAAGGTGAATAAAAATTAACCTAAATCATTAGTTTGCTAAAAAATCGAAAACTGTTGTGTATATCTTTTAGCCCAACATACCTATCTCATGAACTTAAGGGATGTAGCCAGAAGAACTTCGCAAAACTCGAAGTCCACAAAAATCTTAAACAAAAGCTAAATACCAGCAATAGCTCCTATTTGACATTCCTTCAGATCCAATTAAGCGCAATGAATTTATACATCTCCTTTTGGCCAATCTGTACTTATGTGCTCGAACGTTTTCTAGGATAGATATTTGCATAATATAATTGCTGCAATCTAAAATTTTCTTGTAATTGTAAATGCTCCATTCTTATTCCAATCCAGTCTTAATTGGTCATGCCAGATTCCACAACAGTTGATTTACATCCTCTACTCAACAAATCTATCCTCTACTCTCGAACTAGGTGAGGCGGCCGCCCTTGTTCCAGCAGTAGGTGGTGTAATGGTATCATTCGATAATCACATAGTTCATTGTGCATTTAACTTATTTGTTTGTTGTAACTTGAATTGTGGTTCAAATCTACAAAAAAGATTTCTTTTAATGCCTAAGTTCTTCTTTAATAAGTAGGTTGGCTATTTTAAAATTATTTTTCCGCTGAATTTCAGATTAAAATCAGCGCTTGCATTTTACTTCAAAATTTTGAATTTCTTTAGGGTTAATTTGCTCTAGGTAAGCTGTGTTTAATTTAAAATGCAATGATATTTTACTTTGGATTAAATGTGAAATTTTTTTATTTTTAAAGCCATTGCTTTAAATGACTGAATTTGTTCTTGATGTATGTCATTTAAATTAATTGTGACATTATGTTTACAGGCTCGAAAAATAATGGCAGCCGGTGCTGTAGGAGGCATAGTGATGGATGAAAAAGGAGATGGAGGGACATCCGGCAAATCAATGTTTGCCATGTCTGGTGATGGCAAGGATGATGTTACCATACCAGTTGTTTTCTTAATGTACGATGACGCATCGCGTCTTATATTGGCACTCAACAAAGATCCAGCCATGCCAGTAACTTTAGCACATAGACATATCTCATCAGCTCCAGGTTATATTCTATTAAAGTATTTTTTAGACATTTGAATAAAAAATTTTTTTAATGCAATCATTAACTCAATTTAAACCAGGGCTTACGAAGATAGTAAACATTTTTCAACTCAGATCAGCTCAATTAAAATTTTTCAGAAGGCTGTCAACATCTTTTGACGAAAATTTAAAATAATAAGTGTTAGGTGTTTTTTTTAAGGAAATTGTTTCTGCACTTTTTTTTGCAGTTGAATTTCTGAAAACACAATTGACCGTTACATTCTGCAATTTCTTTTAATTTCATGATGGCACAGTTATTTATTTAACTTTTATTTTTACTGCAAAAAAAAAGTAATTTTATTTCTTACATTTCTGGCATTGTCAATATATCTTTATTCAGTGATATTTTGATATTGCCAGTTTTCATGATATTGTTTATTTGCTAGTTTTTTATTTCATCAGTTATTTTTATTAGATAATTAATTAATTACATTATTTTTTTTAAATTAAGAAGGGACAGTTTTTGGGTCGCTCTAAGGGCTCAATGTGACTTTAGCTAGCACAGGGCTTGCTCCTTCTTCATAGAAGAATAAGAGTAGTAACAATAATAAATGAGGGAAGTGATTAGTTCAGTGGAATCGCGCTGGACTCGCACATGGAGACCAGTAGCAATGCTGACGATTTTATCTTTCTAGTATCTCTACAACCGCTCACTACCTGGTGTAGGTAGAGTTGTCTGTAACGACAGAATACTGCTTGCAGCTAGGCATTGCCTTGAGTAGGTCAGGGCGACGATGATCACAGATATTGCGCTTTAATAATAAAAAATAGCACAATTAAGATCACCTTACTGATCGATATATCGGGTCCTCATGCAGTAGCATTATCGATGTAGACCGTGTAACAATAGAGAAGCTCACACCGCTTGTTCAGGAAGTGAAGAGATTGTTGACTATAGAGCGAGCCGAAGGTATCCCGGTAGTCACATGGTGGTAGTCAGTATTGGTCTTAATATCCCTGCATGGCTATATAGAAAAGTTAAAACTGGCAGAATTTTTTACCTGGCACTGTAGAAAGCAATACTCCTCAACATCTCCGTAAGAGAATTTCTATCATAGTTGACTAACTGCACTTTTGCGTAAACAGAAGCAGTGCGCTAATCAGAAAGTAAAGCAATAATTAAATAATAAGTAGAGTTGATGAGAGTATTTTCTGCCTAAAACTTTGGAGAATGTTTGATTTTGCAGAGAATTTTGAAGATGACTTAAAAATTTATCACCGGTAAATTAGTAATCCCACTTCGTGATGGGGAGAAAAAGAAATGTGCTACTTGTAAACATTCGAGTTCAGTAAACTGGAGTTACCCTTTTATAGACTTTTATGCTCTTTAACTATATATGAAAAGGGTATAAAAAAGAACAAGTACAGTAATCTCTAAAAGAATGTTATCCAGTGAAAAGGAGAAGGTTACCTTCTAAGCAAAATTATGTTATATTTTCTGATGTTTAATTCATTACTAAATTCATTTTAAAATGTTAAATCAAATGTTTAATTTAAGAACTTGTGCTTTACTTTAATATTGTTATTATATATGGTATTAAATAAAATTCATGAGGTTCGACCAGAAGTAAAAAAAACAAGATGAATTGCTGCCAACGTTTCGATAAATTTATTCCTACAAAATATTGTTTGTTATACATAAATTTACAAAAGACAATATTTTGTAGGTTTTGAAAAATAATAAATTTATTGTATCTGGTAAGTAATTATATTGTATCTGGGTATAAAGTTGTTAAAATATATGTACTGTATCAGGTTAAAAGTGCAGAGCTATTTTTGTAAACATAGTAGTACAACTTATGTACACATAAATATATTGAATTGAATTGTATGTAGACATGTTGTGAATTGAACTTTAAAATAAAATTTTACCTTCACAGATGATTTGGTTGTTGGGAAGGAAAGTGATAAAGATGAAGATTTAGAAAAATCCGTTCATAACTTGCTGCCATACAATCAACCTATGGGCGAGGTAATGAATTTATTTCATAATGATTCTTAGGAAATTAATTGGTAGGTATCAACCGCCATTTTCTAGCAAGGTTGTGTTTAGCGATAATTACTTTCTTTTTCTGCTGTAAGAGAAGTTTCAAATTTTCTATATTTAGTTTTCACCGGAAATAAACGTTTTGAGGTTCCCTAAATATGAAAAAGTGGTTTTTAGAAATTGGTATACGTATTGTGTCTGCATAACTCAAAAGCAAAAAATCGCAGAACATTCAGATTTGATATTTCATTTAAGTTTTATATTTCATTTAGGAATTTACTGTACAGTTTTTCGGTCTCCATAAAAATAGAGACGGGTTTCATTAAACTTGGTATGCTAATCATCTGAGATATTTTCCGTGATAGCCAGCTTCCCTTCTTGGTCATCGACCGGTTTCGGGCGTTCGCCCATCATGTCAGGATATTTTCAAAACATGTGATAACATAGACTTGCACAGAGCAAATGCAGTTGATATACTCAGAGAAGCAGGCTGTCATGGAAAATGTCTCTGATGTTTTCCACCTCTGCGGATCCAACCACAACAACTTGGTTTACTAATTATACAAACAGACCTAACACTTTTAGGTCACGCAAGTGGTTTTCATGAAAATGTCCGGGGAAACCTAAAAGATCATACTAACACCTTTGTTTGAAACTTTTTCCGATATAATTGATTTAAGGGGATTTTGAGGAAGATTTTGCTTTCTTCAAAAAAGCCGTTTAGATTTTGCTATTCATGTAAATTGAGGGCAACTAAACATATAGTAAGAATAAAAATAGTTCGAAGAAAATTAGTGGAACTGTAGAAATTCGTAAATTGCAGTAGGAGAAAGTCGAGTGAGTGGTTCCCATCAGATTTTTTAATACTCGAAACAAGATTAAATTAGTAATAAATAGAGATTGGGCGCTAAGGTTTTTAGCAAAATCCATCAACTAGAAGTGCGACTTTGCATAATAGGTTTTACAGTTTTTCGTGACTTTCTCATATAAGTTTGCAAAGATTTTCTTTTAGCCTCTAACTACACACAATATACTTATCATAAATACATAATAACTTTCACTTGTAACATTTTCCCGGAAAAATTGATTTTTTGGGGTTTCTGGGGGGAACAGTAGCTTTATGCTTTTCTCTAAAGTTAACTAAAAAGGTTAATTAAAGTGGTAAAGTACCACTTCAGTATAATACATGGTTTTACCACCTACATAATATTAAACCCATTAGAAGCATTAATAGAATTCCAAATTTGAAGCATATCAGTTATCCGGAAGTTCTATTCTACAGAAGAGGTTTTTCAGTTTCTTGAATTTTCTCCAAATTGTTAAAACGATTGTCCATTAACTTGCTTGCTGCATAGATAAAAACGCATCACTTTAATTTGTAACATTTTTCTGAAAAAAAAAAAAAATGATTTTAGAGGAGTACATAATGGGGTATCTGATAGTTTAAATTAAAATTTGCAAAAGCTTTCTTAGTTTTGAGATGGAGCGATCCACATACGGCCTCTCAGGTGTAGAAGTAAAATCCCCTTCACCATTTCTATGACCAGTCCAACTAAACATTGCAATATAGCAATTTTTAAGAAAAATTCTTGATTAAATTGTATTAGAGTAAGAGAAAGTCGTGTAAGTGTTTCACACCAGATTTTTTTTTTTCAAGGAAACCAAATATGTGATCAATTTTTCTTTTTATAGGAGATTTCAAATTGGAATTCTAGAATTTTTTTTTGTGAAATGTGGTTTATTGAACGAGAATATTCGCTAAGATATTCCATTTTGAACTTAGGGAAATTTCTGCCTTCTGGCAGATATTATTTCACATTGTTTTGAGGTTATTTAATTTGATATCTTATAAAATTTGATATTCTTATAATAAAAATGATAATTTGATATGATTGAAATCAGCCGAGATGAGGTTTTTAAATGGCACACTTAGAATGTTTTAATTAATTATAATCAAATAGAGTTTTTTGTCAAATAAGGCATAAACGTATTCCTATTAATATATTCCCATAATTGTTCAGATGGGAACCATCATTGAATAAGCTCAAACAAGCACTTTTTTCATTCTCTTTTCAATGATCTCGATCATTAATAAATCAGGATAATATTTTGCCATAATCTTTTGGGGTAACATAACCTGAAAAAGTAATCTAGAGAAGTCAGTTCTGAGAGCGGTCAGGCTACTTAATAGGACCATGCGTACCAATTTATTTACCTCTTGAAGTCCTATATAGTTAACCGCCTTACTATCCTGGTATTAGAGCTTAAACTCCAAGGAAGGATTTATTTATAGGAATCTTCCTATAAATTACTCTTTACCGGCCTGCTAGAAGATGAGCATTTTCTGGAAGCTGGAATAAGAAATTCCACCTATTTAATCCATTATTCGTAAATTTATTCGTAAGTCCATAAAATATTATTAAGCTGATATTTCAGAGTCATGACTTAAAAGCACTTCCTTAGTTGCTAAATCGAGATATGCTAGATCTCGAAGAACTTCACTTAAAAAATGGAGATTCCTCAAAGTCGTCAATGTCTCATTGTCTTATAAATTATTCCATATTATTTCTCACCACACAATTATCAAAATTACTGTCCAATCTGTGTATTTTCATCTACCCATATTCGGAAATTCCACCTATTTAATCCATTATTCGTAGGTCCATAAAATATTATTAAGAATGACATAGTCATAACTTAAAAGCACATCCTTAGTTGCTAAAAAATGTGACCTACTTCCAAAATCTTCAGGCCTTTTTGTGAACCCTAAGAGAGTGGAAGTTATATGATTTAGAAATTAGTCATATTTAAAATTCTGCTAATTTGACGAAAAGATATAAATAAGATATTCCTTTGCATATAACAATAAGTCAGTTCAGCATCAAAGTATGCACTGTTAATTCCCTGACGACGTGTCGGATGTGTAAACTTTACTGAGCCATTAAACACAGAATTATACACAGTATACTCTGAGCCTCCTGTACACACAATTATCTACCAATGCTGATGAGTTCTGTTAGAGTGTTCAACACCCTCCCCACCCACAATGGAAAATACCATTAGCCCATTATGCACATAAGCCGTGTAAATTCTTTCTCTTCCTAGGAGCCACTACACGACTGTACGGTGATGGGCAGAGTTGTCTGTAGCGAGAGAACACTGTCCGGAGGCCGGCAGTGCACTGAGAATGCTCTAGGTGCCAATGACCACAGATGTTTACGCGCATAAAAAAAACAGCAAAAAACATAAATTGAGCCAATGAAGATTGAATTTACTTTTTTATTTTAAGTGAATTCTAGCTAACACTGAATTTCACCAATAAATATTTAATATCAAAGTTGCAGAAATTATTTGGAAGAAAAGAATTTGAACTTTGTTCGGTTCATGTTTTCTGGTAAACAAGCATTTTGTAATTGTTTTGAATTAGTCATTATTTCTTTGTCTCTCTGATTACTTGTGACAATAGTTGATTTTAATAAATTAAAACATTCAAAGTGTGTTCATGTACCCTCTTATCTCAGTTGTTATTAATCAGATATAATGTCAAATTAAATACAATTAACGTAAAATAAGTGGAATGATAGTTACCACAAAGCAGAAAGTTTCTCTATATTCAAAACTGAATTTCTCAACGAATTCAGTTCGTTCGTTAACCATTTTCCATGAAAAAAAAACTACTTTTAAAAATCTTTAAAAAAATATGCTGACCAAGTTGAAATAAGAAAGTCGGTTTCGGAACTCTTATTTCTGCGACTTAAAAAAAATTGATTACATATTTGGAATCCTTGAAGAAAAGTTGGTGGCAGGTGTTTTATACTTGATAAAATTATATCTTGAACAATTTCTGTTTATTGAGAGAGTGGATATGAACACTAATAAAAATAAAATCTAGTTCAGAAGTTGAAAAGAAATATATAGTTTCTATTTGAAAAATTAAAGTGTGTTCTGATCTTATTTTTCCAGTGTTAAAAAAATAATTGAAAGCCTGAGAAAAATATGTTTCGGGAGACATGACAATTATTTACACATAATAATTACATGTATAGGCTTTGAGAAAATTCCATGTCCATGTGTCCCTTGAAGAAGTATTGTAATATGGGATGTTATCTTGTGAAATTTACAAATAAAATTAAAATTCTAATAATTAATACAGGGTGAAATAGTAGAAGTAAAAGGAGAAGATGTTGTGGCCAGACCTTTACCGCACGAATCAAAACCACAAAATGATGAAGATGTAGAAGAACAGAAAAAAGATAGTAAGGAATATGGCACATTTCTCTTGCCCGAAGGTTTGAAAGAAGTACTTTCAACACTTCAACAACATCAGGATGTAGAAAAACAAAAACAAACTCCTCCTACACCGCCAGCGCCTCTTGCTAGTGACTAATTAAAGATTATTGTTACTGTTGTGTCTGTGCCCAGATTTAAGGTGAGAACACTAACTTATTTTAACTAATCCCAATGCAAACTCAATACATTATAAGGATATTGGTCCAGAACTGCATTATTCTCATGGTAATTCATGAGAAATATAAAAATTTCAGAATAGATTAAGAGATAAGCAATTAGAACTCTTTTACTTGCTCTCTATTTAAAAATTAATTTTAAACAAAAATAAAATAAAAAAAAGTAAAATGTAAAACAAATACTGCCTTAACAAAAAACTATATGTGAAGTTATCTTAAGAAAGTTTTGTTTTGTTCAAAAAATTGTTTTAACAATTAAAAGAAATTTTAGGATATTGCAACCAATAGCTATGAAAAAAGAAATGACTCTCCTTCTGTTAATCAGGGCATAAGATACAAATAATTTTGAAAATGACAAAACATTATTCCTTATTATTAATTACTGCCTTTTCTCAGGCTTAATTTTTTTAGGGTCTCCAATTTTGCAGGCAAAACACTTAGATTATAATAAAATAAGTAAAACTCGTTATTAAAAGTATTATCATTCCATGAACTCATACGTTGGTTATTTTTTTACTTTCTCTTACTCCTAGTTTAATTTGTTAAGCCTGTACTAAAATGGTATATACTATTGCATTTGAAGTTTCAAAACATACCATGAAAAATTCACTTTCTCTTATTTTGCCTATGAATAGAAAACTAAATTAGCTTAATTATAAAATGAAATAAAGAATAAAGAGCAGTTAAGTCGTTAAAAACTTGAAATTACATTGAAGTGAGAAGTATAATGAAATGTATCCAGGAAATTCCATAAAGGACATTAGATTTGAGATTCTTGATATATCATTCTTCAACTGAGAAATTTACCAGGATAGTGGAGAAATAATATGTTCTTTATTGATACAATATCAAATCAGTTTACAATCCGTTACTTGTATGCTTAAACTCTTTTGTAAATATCTGAATTAGAAATGAACCGTATCACTATTGTTTTTTTTTTTTTATGCCCCAATGGGGCATGCCATTTTATAGCGAGCAACACAATAGTCTCATCACTATAGTGTGAATAAACAGTTCATCCAATACAAACAGTTCATAGTTCAATTCACAATAAATTCAAGTTAACCTGAAGAAGATAATAAATTTGTAAAAAAGATACTATGTAGTTTCATTTGATGGCACTTCCATCTTATAAATTGAATAACGCGCTTGATAAAGTAACGCATTCATCTTAAAATGAATAAACATATTTTTTCATTAATGAAACTTGCCATTACTAATTTGTGAATACTGTTATATTTACTTAATTACTATCGAAAATCGAAAGAACCTCGTAATAAAGAGTAATCATGGGTTATTAGGAATTTTTTGTTTTATTAATTAGCAAGTTGCTAATTTTATTTTTTTATAATTTCTTACTTTCTGTCACCTTTAATGAAAGCATGCCCCTCATCTTTAGGGACGCTTTAGCTAGCCCTTAGTGGACCTTAAATTCCTTTTTCCACTTCTTTCATTTCAATTTCCATTAGGGGAACATTTCAGTTAATTACCCATTCCTCACCATAAAGGCGGGCCTTCTTAAACTATCTTCTTTCTCCTCCATTATAACGTAGGGGATCTTTTCATATCTGTCTGTCGGCTCCTGCAAATATTTCGGTGGTCGGCGGCAAATATTTCTATCAGTACGTTTGATCTTCTTATTCAAGTTGTGTCTGACTCGACCTAGCTTTGGATCTGCCGAAAAAGTTTACTTTCCTAGGCATTAATATACTTTCATTCGGCTTGGAAATAACCAAAGCCTCGGAACCGGGCTAAGTATTGGTCAGTAAGAGGCTGGTATAATCTTATGATGTCCTAATTGTGCGATGTGCCAGCTAAGCTCAGAATAGAAGTAATGGCTTGCACCACTCTCTTTTTAACTGTTAATCTATCTTGTTATTTTTATTATTGCTTTAAGATTCCACGTAGCCTCGGGGCTCCAATTTTTTTGATCCATAGGTGAATTTAGAGAAGTTGCGCGAAGAGCCAAGTTTCTGTTTTTAATTAGATAAGTAAAGAAACAATACTTATTAATAGTTTTCTATGGCAAGACACCCATTGCGCCCTACCCAATCGATATCGAACTCGTCACTTCATCATGCCAGTTCTCTGACCGGAATAAGATATGCGCTTATAATTGCTGAAAACATGCAAAATCTAAATCTTCCCCTAACATTAGTTTGCTGAATGCTCTTAACGATTTGTGCGGCATTTAAGAGTATACATAAAGTACCTTAATAACTTCCAAAACTTATTTTAGAATATAAATCATTCTTAAACTGTAAATCATAAAAATGGCACCTCCCATTTTTAAAATGTATTGATAAAGCAGGAAAATGTATTGATTAAGGCATTATTAGAGACTTAAAAAATTGAAACACGATCAAGAATTGAAAGGCAATAAGTTAATGCAGAATGTTATAATGCATTTTTCTAAAAACATAATTTTTATTATAGGAATAGTGCATTTAACTTAAGGCCATTTGTGTTTTATTATATTGTTAGTTTCCAAAATTAACTAACGTGGTTTCGAATAAGTTTCTGCGGAAGATTAATAAAAATAATCAAATCTAACTTAAGAGGAATATAATTTTTTAAATTATCTTTATCAAGATTAAAAATTCTTTCCTTTTACTTTTATCGACCATAATGTAGCATAATATATGGTTAATTTGAATTTGTAGAAAGTGTATGATACATACATACGTATAATACATGCGTTTTACTGTAAATATAAACGATCAGTTTGCATATGTATTTCTATGTATAGATACTATAAATTACCTAAAATTGTTTATAAAGGATATATTTCTGTAAAGTAATGTACAGAATTCGTTAAGTGTACGGTATTTGATGTAAATAAAGTAGTAACTGTTTGATGAATGTAAAAAAAAAATTACTGGGACAATTAAATTTAATAGGAATAGTTTTTTATCAGCTATTTCATAATGTTATGAATTTGTGTTTTTCTTCTAAGAGTTTTATAGTGGGGACAAATTGTATTTATCTTTCTTATGGGTGTGTAAATATCTTTATGTTTAATTTAAAACAAAAATTAATAAAAATGTCATTATTATTGTGTATATTGTCAATTAATGATGGTTATGTACATTAAATAAAAAAAGTAACTGTAAAATATTTTGTTGTTATTAAAGTTCATTTCAAAGCATTTTTTTGCTGTCTACTTTCTGTTAAAGCTGTAAGTATATATGGCGGTAAAGGCAAGAATCTGCTTCGCCTAATTTCAAACTTTTCTACCAACTGTCCAAAAAGAATGTGCAAAAGCGAATTTTCATTTGTTTGCAAAGCGAATGTTTTTGTTTCCCACATTCTAGGATTTTTGCAGTCCATTTTAGAATACTTTTATTCATAATGCATGTAATAATAATAAAGCCTTTTATTAGTTTCCTTTCTACAAAGAATTACAAAATATACAAAGAATACACCAAGCTAGTGGAATAAAATGAAATAATTAAACTACTTTAAAAGAAAAAAATAAATAGCTAGAAATGTAAATACTTTCACCAACAAATAATCGAAATACATATTAATTATACTACAAAAAAGTTATAATGATGGAAAAAATTAAGAAACTAGGCCCATTTTTGGGCAAAGGCCTCTCCCAGTTTAAACCAAGAATGCTTGTTCCGAGCTGTACGCTGTCATAGGATTCCTGCTTCTTGGACAAGTTCATCCCTCCATCTCAACGGCTGTCTACCTCTATTTCTATAGCAGTCGAGGGGTTGCCGGTCGAAAATTCTCCTAGTCCAGCGATCGTCATCTAATCTTGCAATATGCCCAGCCCATTTCCATTTTAGTTTTTTAATTGTGGCCACAACATCTTCCACTCTTGTCCTTCGCCTTAACTCTTCATTATTGAGATGCTTCCTGCTTACTCCCAGAATGCTCCTTTCCAATTGCACTTTGCGTTACTTTTAGCTTTTCCATATTTTTCTTCGTCAGTGTCCATGTCTGAGCGCCATAAGTCTTGCAATGTAGGATAATATATTAAAGGTCAGCTGTTTTAGACTTAAGGATATTTTACTCTTAAATATATACTTAGAGACCAATATTTTTTGCAGGAAAGAGATATCCTGCGATCTATTTCTTTGCTAAAATTGTTTTTAAAGGATATTTTTTATCCCAAATAAATTGTTTCTGTGGACTATTCCAACTTCTTGCCATTAAGAAAAATATCTGATTTGCTAGCATTAGTTAGGAGTACCGTTTTTTCCTGACTAATGACAAGTCAGAATGTTTTCCAACATTGTCCAATTCCTCGAGTATTTGTCGTAATTCATTTACAGATTTGGCAATCAAGATAGTATCATCTGCAAAACGCAGATTACTTACATTAACGCCATTTATTTTTAAACCTTTATCTTGCCAGTGGAGATTTCTAAACACTTGTTCCAAGATGCAGTTGAATAAATTTGGCGAAAGGGGATCGCCCTGTCTCAACTTCTTTGCAGTGGGAAATAAGGGCCGGCTCTAACTAATATTACTCTGGCCTTACTATATCATACCAATAATTTAAAACATTTATGTATTCTCTACCCACTCCTTGTTCTTTCAAACTTCTATAAATGGCATCATGTTTAAGGTCGTGCTTATGTGAAGTCGACCAGAGCTAAATATACATCAATGTTATACTCTCTACTTTTCTGTATAATCTGATTAACTATCCATCATAGAAAAATTAGGCCAAAATCCCGCTTGTTCGATAGGCTGGTTGAATTCTACATTCTTTTTCATTCGACTCTGAATAACTTTTGCGAAGATTTTGCCTATATTAGGAGAGAGGCTAATAGAGAGGTAATTATGTCCATGGGATTCACCTTTTTTATACAGTAAAATATGTCTGAAACTAACCACTGATCAGGAACTTTTGTAATCCACATAATCTGATTAAAGATAAATGTTAAACATCCTTAATGCTTGGGGAAGCTAATTTTATGTATTATTTATCAATTCGTCGTTTCCAGCGATTTTTCATTTTTTAGAGATTCTATTACAGCACTTACTTCAGTTTTGGAGATCTCCAGAAAGTCTTCAATGTTGGAATCATCCAGATGAGATAGCAGCCATCTGTTTGTGTCTATAAAGGAATCACTATATAATTCTTTGTAGAAATTCGAGCCACCCAAATAATTCCTTCTCTGCTTCTACGCATAACTCCTTGTTTATCTTTCAGTGCAGACATCCATGCTTTCCCTGGCGATAACATTCTCCTTGACTTTTATAACGACAAATCTTTCTCAATTATATTTTCCACTAGCTTTTTTTATAATCATGCTAAACTTGCACATCTACGAAGAACACTCATTTCAATCTTCTCTTTCTGTGTTTCATTTATCTTTCTTCTTAAAATTTCCTTTTTTCTAACAAGCTCTAGTGTTTCGCCTTTAAATTTTTTCCTACAAGCAATTTGTGGTCCGAATGAAAGGGAAAGTTGGAGATTACCCCTAGATCATGAAAGATATTCTGCTTATTTTTAATCAAGATGAAATCAATCTCATTTCTGTATTTTTCATTTGGAGATAGCCATGTTCATTGCGACCAGCTCTTTTCTTAAAAAAGGAGTTCATTATTTTTAACTCAGTTTCTTGCAGAACCTCAGCATTCTATAACCCATACCCATATTCATTTTACCATATCCATATGAGCCCATAGTCTGCTCTGATTACTATATTTCACTTTAAATGTGGGCGAGATTGTTTCCAGAAAACACAGATTGTGATCTGAGTAACAAGAGAGATTAACAACTCAAAATCCTTAATTATACCAATAGAACCAATAGTTACCCAAATATAATCAATTACACTTGCACCTTGTTGAGAACTATAAATAAATTTAGGAGGAGAATCGCTGATTGACTTACCATTGGGAACTAACAATCCTAATTGTTCCATAATTTCAACTAAATGTTTGCCTCTCTTATTTACGCTATCTTCAGAAGTTAATCTCATACCTAAAAGCGATGAAACTTCAATTAAATAATATATAATATTGCATTGCATATCTTTATAATATATCCTAATTATGGATTCTGGAATAATATTCCTAATTATTGAGAATGGAAGTTCTCAGCTGCATTATCCCTCTTCATCTTATAATTTTGGATCTAGTTGTGAGAAGAATGCAGCTTCTGAAAATCAGATGCTGATATCTGTAAAATGGGTTGTAGTTTGAAACTCTATTTAAATCTTTGGTATATAATTGTAATGTCCATTTTGTCAGCATATCGTCCTTCAGTCGCAATAATTTATTACAAAGATTGCAAACTCGTGTAGCCAACGGAACAAAAAACGTTTGTAAAAGCTGGATTCATTATTGCTTTTAAAGTTTTCAAAATGTATTTTAATCTTATGTTCAAAAATATGATTGTAGCATATTCGAGGGAGTTCCTCAGTAATATCAGAGACATTTACCGGTGTTAGCCTGCTCCATTTGTGGTCATCAACCGGTTTCGGGCGTTCGCCCATCTTCAGGATGCTTTATCACACTGTCTGACAACCGCATCCTGAAGATGGGCGAATGCCCGAAACCGGTCGATGACCACAAAATGAAGTAGGCTACCACGGAAAATCTCTCTGATGCTTTCCAGCTCTGCGGAAGCAACCATCGCAACAATTCCTCAGTAACATTTTGCACCACCATGCTAATGTCCTTTTTAGAGCGCTGTGATGGAAATATGTTTACAGCTAGTCTCAACGCAAATGCATTGACCGGGAGTATTGAGAGGAAGTTTAAACTCTTAGTCGTACTAAAAGAACCCAAGGACCACCTTGTACCCTGTAAATTTCACCGCCATATAATAGTAGATACAATAACTGATTCGTAAAGTTTCATTTGACTCTCCCGATTTGACTATCAGATTTGCCCATAATTAATAACTCTAGTTTCTCTGGCTATTATTAAACTTGAAATATAAATATTTAATATTTTACCTATTATAGCTTCGTTGAAGGATTGAATGCCGTGGGTAAGTAAACATGGCTACGGTCCAACACATGAATCTGATTTCATAACTTCATCTGAAATAACAAATTATTGAACTTATTGGTCTAATAGGTGGGAATCGATTTAAAAAAAGTTCTGTAATAATTCAAGCGTTCAATGAAAAACTGATATAAACTATAATTGTAGTCCACATAATTGTTGGGAATTTCTAGGAAATGTTTGTTTGACAAGGAAAATATATTACATTACATGGATATGTCAGACACCCACCGTGTTTTGAATATTTAATATGTATAGCACAAAGTTTCATTATCTCTTAAAACCCCTTCTGAACTTTTGGAGATTTATTTTACCCAATGCTGTAAAATATACTCAGAGGCGACATTCATATTATTCTGAGGAATTTATATCACACATGTTACACAAACACACACGCGAAATTAGTAAAAATACAATCTTTATATATTAGTGAATAAGGCATCCAGCCGTTTTACCCATAAAAACGACTTATTTATAAAGCAGCAATCAGATACATCTTCATTCTTATCAGTCACTCACTCTCTGATGGTGGGTTACATAGGTGGCTGGGACTTGTTGAATGGCTCGTGAATTAAACCATTCTCATTTACCTCAGAAATCTGGAAACATCTATTTGGTACATAATTCCAACAAATTCTCAAATCTCCAATAATGTACTGGATAAATTTACAGAATAAAATTTTTAGAGATACTCTTCTGTTTAAAGTAAAAGTTTCAACTTACACATAGGCTGCGCTATAAATGTGTAATTTCATTATTTTACAAGACGCACTTGTGAAATCAGTGTTCTAGTACTGTTTACGATACATTTTTAACATCATTCCTGTAATATATTTTTCAAAACAGATTACTATGAAAACTGACAAAACGCGGCTAACGGTCCATTCTCAGAAAATATTCAAACGAGACAAAAGCAATAAAGAAAATATATGCTTATAAAAATATATTAAAAAATATGATGTGCATATGGTAATATAAACTATATATAGCTATAAAATTTGTATGGATTAATATTATTGTTTTCGTATTTATTCTCCCTAAGAGAATGAGAACGCCAAGATAAAGCCTAAATTGTTTTTACTCTTTTTAAAAAATAGTGTATAATCTCTGAGAATGAAAGCAGTAAACCACCGAAAAGCTTGGATAATAAAGAAAATTTAAAGTTCTAGTAAAGAACTGGATTGTAAAATGCATAAATCAATTTCCCCTCAATTGTAAAGTATGTTCCATGTTTTTTATTACCTATTACCCATGTTTTGTAAAATTTTTTTAACTCACTTTCTATTAAGTGAGCGTGGAAATTACAATATATATAAAGCTGATTTCCAAAAAGGAAACTGAATGAATAAAATTGCTGAAACCAAAACACATATTAAATTAATGTTGTTAGTAGTATATTACAAAACTTCGAAAGCGGTTTAATTCTGCAGTTAATTATATTAAAATAACAATGACATTTCTGTAATTAAAAGGTCATGAAGGAATAACAAATTTTGAGTCCAATAGGATTACCTCCATGTTAGTTGTGGTGGTTGGTTCCACAGAGCTGGAAAGCATCAGAGACATTTTCCGTGGTAGCCTGCTTCATTTTGTGGTCATCGACCGGTTTCGGGCGTTCGCCCATCTTCAGGATGCGTTTTCAGACAGTGTGCCAACACAGACTCGTACAGAGACTTAGTTTCACACTAACTGAGGTGTGTTTTTTTAAAATACTAAACTCTTAAACTAGGTAAAGGGATGTGGCCAGATGGGTGGGAAAACACGTGTTTGGGTTGTTAAAGGGCAAATTCTTTTCTTACAGTGGACGCGGGGGTCTAATCTTTAAACTCTGTTGTTGGAGGGAGACTTATTCACGATTAACTAACCAAAATACTAAAATATACAAAAAATAAAAAATATAAAATAAGATGAACAAAATAAATCTAAATAAAACTAGACAACGATTAAACTAACATTTTAAAATTAGTTCATTCGTTTAAAACTGAACGATTTTTTATATAATTAAACTAAGTTTTCCCAGTTCCAGAGAATTAAGAAATTCCAGTCATTCTTTCACTTTTCCACGCAACCCTCACATCCTCGCAAGCACGTATACCTAATTATGTTTTCTTATACAATTAAGTTTTTTTATTATTGTGCATCCCACAAAGCATGTCACATCATCCACTCACATACATCCTCCAAATACTCAATATAACATCATCCAACATATTTTTACTCAATAAAACATCCAAATATTTTTCACATACACCCGCTGTTGTTGGAGGGGGACTTACTTCACGATTAACTAACCAAAATATTAAGAATTTACAAAAATAAAAATAAAAATAAAAAATAAAATGCACAAAATAAATCTAAATAAAATTAAACAACGATTAAACTAACATTTTAAAATTCATTCATTCGTTTAAAACGGAACGATTTTTTATATAATTAAACTAAGTTTTCCCCGGTTGTTAAGTTTTTACTCAATAAAACATCCAAATATTTATGCATAATAAAAAACTTAATTGTATAAGAAAACATAATTAGGTATACATGCTTGCGAGGATGTGAGCGTTGCGTGAAAAAGTGAAAGAATGACTGGAATTTCTTAATTCTTTGGAACTGGAAAAACTTAATTTAATTATATAAAAAAATCGTTCACTTTTAAACGAATGAATGAATTTTAAAATGTAAGTTTAATCGTTGTTTAATTTTATTTAGATTTATTTTGTGCATCTTATTTTTATTTTTGTATATTCTTAATATTTTGGTTAGTTAATCGTGAAGTAAGTCCCCCTCCAACAACAGCGTGTGCATGTGAAAAATATTTGGATGTTTTATTGAGTAAAAACTTAACAACCGGGGAAAACTTAGTTTAATTATAAAAAAATCGTTCCGTTTTAAACGAATGAATGAATTTTAAAATGTTAGTTTAATCGTTGTTTAATTTTATTTAGATTTATTTTGTGCATCTTATTTTTTATTTTTATTTTTATTTTTGTAAATTCTTAATATTTTGGTTAGTTAATCGTGAAGTAAGTCCCCTCCAACAACAGCGGGTGTATGTGAAAAATATTTGGATGTTTTATTGAGTAAAAATATGTTGGATGATGTTATATTGAGTATTTGGAGGATGTATGTGAGTGGATGATGTGACATGCTTTGTGGGATGCACAATAAAAAACTTAATTGTATAAGAAAACATAATTAGGTATACGTGCTTGCGAGGATGTGAGGGTTGCGTGGAAAAGTGAAAGAATGACTGGAATTTCTTAATTCTTTGGAACTGGGAAAACTTAGTTTAATTATATAAAAAATCGTTCAGTTTTAAAGGAATGAACGAATTTTTAAAATGTTAGTTTAATCGTTGTCTAGTTTTATTTAGATTTATTTTGTTCATCTTATTTTATATTTTTTATTTTTTGTATTTTTAGTATTTTGGTTAGTTAATCGTGAAATAAGTCTCCCTCCAACAACAGAGTTTAAAGATTAGAACCCCGCGTCCACTGTAAGAAAAGAATTTGCCCTTTAACAACCCAAACACGTGTTTTCCCACCCATCTGGCCACATACCTTTACCTAGTTTAAGAGTTTACTATTTAAAAACACACCTCAGTTAGTGGGAAGCTAAGTCTCTGTACGAGTCTGTGTTGGCACACTGTCTGAAAAACGCATCCTGAAGATGGGCGAACGCCCGAAACCGGTCGATGACCACAAAACGAAGCAGTCTCCACGGAAATGGTCTCTGCTACCTCCATGTTATCTATAAATAACAAAACCATTGTTGGAATGCTAATATATTTCAAACATTTAATACGTCTGTTTAAAATATTTAATAGTGTTTCAGAATTGAATAACAAATTATTTGTGTTAAGAAGTTTATTTTTTTGTTAAATTATTTTTATTAAGTAGTTTACAGTTGTAAGAAACCAAAGAGATATGAGTTTGTATTACACGTCGAAAAATCGGAAAAAGAAATCTTCTATTTAGTTAAAAGCTTCTTTTCACATCTTGTATAGGTATAAACCACCAAAACTACAGAGATTTCTTTCAAAACACAATTTTCGTAAGATTACAACTTGAACAACCTTTTTCATACATACATTAAAAACACGGTTGAGCTGTTTGTTGTACAACCTTTCATTATAATCACTTAACTCTGTGACCTGCATTCCTAAATGCCACATATAATTGACCAAAAGTAATCATTAATATTTTCATAATATAATTTTTAAAAACTCAAATAAGCAGCCAACTTTTTATTTATTTCTTTATACGGGCAGAGCCCAATAACTAAACAATTACAAATTTAGGTATAAAATATTAATCACACAATTATTGCCCAACTCATAATAACTACAGTAATAGCAATGATAATATATATATATAAAATGTTCAAAATACTATAAGAAAATAAAAACTTGATAAAACTATATATGTACAAGAATATAATACAATACACAAAACTGCCAAAAATATTTATTTCAAATAAATAGAACGAACTATAAATTTATTTATGGTGAACATTCACTTCTTATTATGCGACTATGGCTATGGAAGAGAAATGCGAAGAACAGCAGACTTAATGGTATGAGAGGAATAATGAAAAATGTCAAGACAAGGGAACTGTTGAATGTATTATTGGCAATTCTACTGAGTCGATTAAGACCAGAAAGAAACTTTGCTCCAACATAACAAATCAAGGCCAACATTATTATCAAGAAACATGAATGATACATTTATATTCATCAAAAAACAATTTATAATTTCTGGACAATTCGCCACATAATTAATATAATTATTTTTACAAAATTCAAGATAAGCAGCAAACTATTTTTTTCAAAAACATTAACATTCTTTATATTAACTTTAAGAGGATTTTTTATTCCATCTATTCTTTGAATCTACCAAATTCTTCTATCAGCCTTTCCAGAAAACAACTACTACAAAATTCTGAATCTTAGGGGCATTGTATACCACACACACATATATATATATAAATCTTCACTATTTCCAACGTTGACTTTTACTAATATCGCTTGTTCTAGCTTGTTTTGTAACTGCAATTTTCTTCTTCATTGAATCTTTGTAATAGACCCTAACTCCATCAGAAACTTAGGTGCCTAGAATGTCTCTGCAAATACTAAATGAAATCTAGACAGCTATCTATTGTGAACTGGGTAACTTCTTACCCTGGCATTTATAAAACACTATGCAATTCTCTCAGTGTGCAATTCATCTGTGTTTTATTTTGAGCAAATATATTTAATGCCAAATACTGGCCTATGAAGTCAGTAAATGATATCGGTAAATTTTGTCGATATTCTAGCAATACAATAAGATGATGTGTAGGCAAGGATGATTCACAAGGATGACTGGAAATTTCAGAAGATTCTCCACAGAAAGGCAGAAGATGAACCTCTGAAAATTTATATGTTAACTTCATCAGCACCATTTATCGCTACAAGATGTTTAAAACAAATTGCATTAAACGAACAAAATATTTACCCTAAAGCAGCCTTCGTTTTACATGGATGACTAAATTTTTTCAGAGGATTCCTTCGAAGAAACGGAAAAAACTTGCGAGGAAATAGCAGCTATTCTACAGAAGTACGGCTTTGAGTTAAGGAAATGGTGTTCGAATGAACCTCGAGTACTAACTAATTTAAGGACATTCAATGTCAATACAAATCCTCTAAAAATTCTACATTTCGAATCGGAATCGACTATCAAAATTCTTGGATTATTATGACAACCAGATGCTGATATATTTCGTTATTCAACTAATTTGGTCACAAGTCATCAAGTTACAAAACGAAATGTCTATCAGATGTATCATCTATTTTTGATCCGCTGGGCTTGAACAGAGGGCAGTGTTCACTGACGCATGAGGTCACAAGAGCACTGGCAGGGCATTTGTCAGTGAACAAACTGACACATTACCTGCCTTACTTCTCTCATGTAAACACTGGTTAGTGAACTGGCCAGGGTCCCGTCAGTGCACTGACCAAATAACACTGACCGTGCATTCGCACCTTTAGATGCAGGACATCGAAAGCCCAGTAGCATACGATGTCGAGAAATGGCCACTATATTCACATCACTACTATGGTTTAGTTGTTGCATATTAATTATTGTAAGTTATATTATTAAATAAAAATTTTATTATTACAAAAAAAAAGTAATAAAATATTCACGCCTAAGAAAAGCAGCTAAAACAGCCAAATTAAATGCTTGTAAGTAAATTAACTTACAGTTGAAAATCTTGTGTTCAAATTTTGTGAATTGCAATAACTATTCGAGTTCATGTTTATAATAGTAGCAGCATCAAATAATGTTTATACAATCAGAAACATATATATGTATATATCATCCCAAAAGTTTAATAAAACTGGGTAGTAATTATTCATTGTTAACAACTAACTAGGAATAAATTCAAGTGATTTTTCTGGGTCGTTTTATTTGGTCCGCAGAACTGGAAATCAACAAAGTTATTTTGTGTGATAGCCTGTTCATTTTGTGGTTATCGACTGATTTCGGGCGTTAACTGCCTCGTAAGATACATCGTAGAATGCCTCGATAAACCCTGCGATAAAACAGACTGCAAGTGTTGTAAACTGATTTTGCTCTGTTATCACTATTTATCAAGACATCCTGAGGATGAGCGAACCCCCGAAACAGGCCGATGACCACAAAATGAAGCAGGCTATAACGGAAAATATCTCTGTTTTTAGTGGATCATTTATGCATAAAATAATGAATGACATCAATGATAACTTCCATTTATTATTTGATAAAAATGTCTTGAATTTTTTTAAAAAGAAATGTTTTATTTTTAAAGATAATTATTTAAATTAATTAAAAATCTTAAACGTATGAATCACAATTGCATTTTTTAATCTAATAAATTTAATCTCAATCCCATTTCTTCTATAACTTCACGTTTACATTAGACATAAACGATATTGAAGTTAAATCGTTTAATGCCCAGTCAATTCTTTCCATAGCTATCAGTGAACTTCGTAAATTTTTTTGAGTGTCTTCAGCCTCAATTTGAGCTTCTAACAACCTACTGCTTATTTCTCGTATTTGGTCGTTTGCAAATCGGTAACTCGACTTCACTAGGTCTGCAGTATCTTCATGCAATCTACCATTACTCTCTCCTTTGACGGGAAATCAAACAAAAATTCAAGTCAGGATACAAAATAATACAATGTTGCTATTATTACTATGTTTATTGCTATTATTATTGCTAATAATACTATGTTATCTCAAGATAACAAACAAATGCTTACTTAATTTTTTATGTAGCAAAGTATTGAATCGAGGATTACACTGTCTGCTTTCAATATATTTTGATGCAAATGCTTCTGCTGTGAGATTATAATTGTCTGAAAAAAAGATTGAGATATTAAATATTTCTGCTATGCTTTCCACAACTTAATAATAGAAAAAGGATTTAAAAGTCTGCTTCTTACCGTCAGAATCATTTTCGGACTCAATAATTACAACTGCTCCATTAAACGTGACGGATTTTTTTTCATCCTTATCCTGGAATTAAATAATAGAAGGCTTTTGCTTTACACAAATAAATAACTTCTGTTTTTGATAAACTTACTTGATGAATTAAATCATCGTCATCATCAGATTCCGAGGCCTCTCCAACAACTATTAAAGAATTCTTATCTGCCATTCTGTAAACTTAATTCAAGAATCATATACATACGTAACACGGAGGAGAATTTATCAAATTATAAAAGATAAACTATAAACTAAATTTAAATAGTCTCTCAACTTCTTTAAAACTCTCATCAAACATTAATTTGTAGAAATAATGTGACAGAACTTGATTCTGTTTTTACGTTTACTACTGTGTTCCTGCGTTGTATATTACATAATGTATGTGCCAAATAATTATTGGACACTAGATGTCCCTATCAACATGGACTTCTAATCGATTAAGTCTCAGTAGATCTATGAGTATCTGTGCAAATGAGTACAATAATAAAAAAAGGTGCAATAGATTAATGAACTTGTATGATTCTAGAATAATCGTCAACTGTTCTAAGTACCTACTTATCCTCCTTTAAGAATTTCGTCATGACTCCTTTAATGGTCAACCCCTATGACTTTTTTAAGAATGTTTTTGCATGTTCAAATTACTTGAAATTGGCAAATGCCAAAAGCAGAATCTTCGTATCGTATGAATTCGAACATATTGACAAAGAGCTTCCTTATTTGATGAGCTCCCCCAAATAAACTCAATATGTTATTTGGGTTTATATGCTATATCATTTCATAAAGATCTATCATTTTCTCCCAAGTTTTCAAAGAAAACATCAATTTTACTGAAGAACTTTCCTTTTTTTAACAGACTAAAGGTTCATTAATTGTTAGTCTGGCAATATATGTGGATCGATTATGTTGGGTGTCGCCAAAGATATGATTTCTCATGATTAATAACCTTCTTTCAGGTTATCGTTAACGGTGATAGATAACCCATGTAGCACAGAATCAGATGTCGATACGGTTTTGTATTTTGTAAATTATGTCCAGAGACACTAAAAAGGAAATTGGGCGTGATCATAAAACCAAATATTTACATACTTTTTTCCCCCAAAGTAACAAAGAAGCAAGTCATGATGAAGTGTCAGATTCTAGACAACATATGAAGAAGCCTTCGGAATCATCTAAAGGACCTGCAATAGCCCAGGCAGATAAAATGGTTTTACAAAAACCAGGTTCCTTTTGGGGTGGTATTCCCTTAGGAAGTAGAAATATTTTGGAGGACAAACTAGAAGAAGCGAGGGTTAAAGACCAATTGCAGGAAGAAGCGAGACAAGAAAGATTAAAAAAAGAGAAAGGATGGTTCACTGATGCAAAAGAAAGTGCCACTTCTTTAAAGCAAGCAAACGACCCTTGGTACACGGCTGATATTTGGGGAGACGATTTACCAGCAGAAGCCGTCGAAGAATGCATTTTATTAGCAGCGAATACAGTTTCAGAGGTAACATTAAACGTTTGGTCAGAATAATGTTCTTTTCTTCATAAGTTAAACTATTGTGGTTTCATTTTATTGAAGAAATTTTTAAGGTAGACAATTATTTGAAATACTTGAGATTTTAGTGCGGCAGATGCTATTACTTTATTATTTTACACCAGAAATTATACTTGTAAAAGTGCCTAGAATAAAGTTTGTAGGTATTGCAAACTTGTATTGATTTAGTATTTCTATAGTATTGATATATGACTTCACCAATGATTTAATAATGGTAATGGTCGCACTCAAAATATCTAATTAGTTTTGAACTCAGTGAGAATGGAATAGTCAATATTATCATATATTAGCAAAAACAAAATTATAATTTCACTTTCATGGATTTTGCTTACACAAATTTAGTATTAATTGGGATTTTGATCTGGGAAGATAAACTTTTGTCGTAACTTGTATTCTTTAAGCAAAATGCACTTATTTTTGTAAGTAATAGCAGTTAAGTCAATAAAGTAATCGTTAATAAAATATTAAAGTAATGCTAAACAGTAAACACTAATATTAATTAAAATTAAGTAAATAGAGTAACGTTTTCAATGATTTAAAAATTAATGTTGTTTTAAGCAGAATTTGTCTTGGTATACTAGTGTCATCCAGTTGAAAGGCCACAAAGAAATTTCTTTAGAATATTCAAATAACATATTAAGATGTGCATTTTGTTTTAGAGCAAGGAGACACAGAGGAATTCAGAAACATATTCCAATGTAGATATGTTTTTGGGGGAAGATGACCATTCATTCCTTAACTGTCTCGAAGAACTGTCTTCCTTGGAAAACAGTGCATCAAACGAGATAACAAAGAACAGAATTGAGACTAATGCTGTCTTTACACCTTTTAAAGAATATAAATCCAAAGTGAGACAAGAGACAGCAGTTAAATCCGCTAATCATGCTCAAGCTGAATCTAGTTCCCAACAAATAAACAGGTTTGCTTAGGCATTTCTTTACTATTAAATGTAAATGTAATATAATTTTTTCATTATATTTTATTTTTAATATAAATAGTTGTTTAAGTTGTTATTAATCCAAGTGCAACATATTTTGGCAGGCGTCAAAGAAGAAAAAATTATTATTAAACTTACTGTTTCGGATACCTTTAGTCTATCGTTTGGTAAATCGTCTCCCCAACCCTTGCTAAAAATATAACATCTTTATAGCAGTCTTAGTATTTTGAAGAATTTCTGGGTTCTGTTTTTCGAAAGAGCATTTTTAACTAATGAATTTGTAAGTTACTTAAATGGAAAAATGTTTGAAAGATTTAGTTTTATATATATTTAGTTTAGTATATATTATATGGAGGCCCAGCTTTGGAGAGAGAGTATAATTATTAGTTATTTAATGTTTTCTTTTATTGCTATTGTTATTTGTAATTCTACTTAGCATAAATAACTGGCGCTAATATCTTCCATAGGATAAATCATCCCAGTTTTGAAAAACGGAAAGCCTCCTAGTGAGCTGGCAATTTATAGACAATGTCTCTGACCAATGTATGCTGCAAGACAGCCGCCATAATGGCCGTTCATAGATCAGAGCAAATCTCATTAACTTCCACTAAGCCGCCTTCCCGAAATACAGGAATATAATTGTAAGATTTACCCAAGCTGTCAAAGACGGTTTTCGCTGCTAAATGTTTTTTGAATTTAATAAGGGTAACGGAAATCAATCCTCTTGATTCAAGGCGGCGCGTAGTAGGGTTTAGAAGCAGATGTTACCCATAAGTTTATAATATGTAAAATATCGGGTAGATTACTTAATTATTGGGTATAAAAACTCCCTTGCTGACCTCTATGTTAGAGTACGATGCAAGAATCAGGAATCCAAATTCAAGGAGGATGAGAAAGACCTTCCATAGGGAGCCGTGTTGAGCAGCGTTCTTGTTAATATCTTGATAAATGACGTAATGCCAGCATTGAAATCATTTCAGGAATCGAAGATCTCCCCTATGCAGGAGATGTCATAATCTGGGCAACTAGTGGCGACTTACATCAGGGAACCTCCCAGAATCGAAATAAATGCTGAAAAATGGTCTTCCAGTCATTCAATATTTCTTCCAAGCGGCTTCTTTTTTTTGATTATGTACTCCCTTTGATAACGAAGGGAAGAGCATTTATTTGATGCCCTATCTAGGTGTTTGCTTTGAATAAGGCTTGACTGCTCAGGTCAATGAAGCGGCCAAAAAGTGAAGAAACGCACCTACCTTTTAAGATTCACTTCCATAGAGTCACCAAGAGTTACTTTACATCGCGTACAAGGCATGCATGTGACCAAGCATAGAATACGCCAAAGAAGTATCGTCATATCCAGCCGGATTAATCTAAAATATATTGCATTGATAGTTCCAATGGTGCTCTCCTAATATAGAGGTACTATTAGATTAGATTTTGTGGGGCTGGCTATCCAGCCTACGCCACCGCGACCCCTGTGGGTCTATTGTGGCACCCACAAAGCTTGTCCTTCAAAGCTGCAGTGGGAGTAGTCATCATGGCACTCTTCGTTCTCAGGCAAGCAAGCTTTTAACTCTTCTGAGTGCCCCCCCCCCCACTTTCTCGTGCATCAAACTACCGTCCCGTGGGTCACCATTGGTCACAGTCCCATGGGACATGGTATAGATGCACACGGTCATCTTGGGGCTTAATCCCCAACTTTTATTACACGGCCACTTACAATTTCCAAGGCCAATTTTGGCATTGCGTATAATATTATTCAAATGAGAATCCCAGGTCAGCTTCCGATCAAAATTGACTTCTAAATATTTAGCTTCCATGGCAACGGGGATTCTCTGAGTTTCGGCTGTTCTAAAACTCGTAAATTTCTTTTCCTTGTAAAAGGAACCACTTTAGTTTTATGAGGTTTAATGGAGATGCCTTCCGTCTCACACTATTGGTCCACATGAGGCGAGGGTCAAAACTACATGCAACCCTTTACTAGTAATAAATTCATGAAGCAGCTTCCCTCTTTGATTGATCTCGGGGAGCACCGTATCCAGCATTGGCGTCGTATCCAGTACTAGTTGTAGATTCTTCCTCCTACTGTTAGCTATTTCCTTAATAGAGGAAGAGGAAATTTTCATCATCATTTATGTATATGTGCATGCAATTAGCTACTTTATTTTTTTTTAAATATTTATACTTTTGTTATATAAGTGTTTCAAGTACAAATAAGTAAGTAAAGAAAGTAATGCCTCTTATTACAGGCGGGCTTAACTTCCAACTTCCAAATTAGGTGACGTGGATGGGAGAAGCACCTCCTTTACCATTAACATTTTTTAAAGTAAATATAAAACGAGTATAAAAGTTTTACGCGGGACTCGAACTGGGGACCTCCCAGTTACAAGTCATATTCATAACCACTACACCAACATCCTCTCAAGTACAGATATGAGTTCAGATTGTATTGTTTACTTTAATCTTATTTATTTGTCTGGGTTGCTTTTACCCACTTTTATAAGAGGAATTAGTGCAATTGTGTCAAATTTTCAGTATAGAGATTTCACCGGTAATACCTGTTTTGAGGTCTTCTAAGTCCGAAAAAAGTTTTTAGAAATTGGTCTCGTCTCTCTGCCCCACTCCCTCCTTCTGTGTGTTTATTGTTTGCCTGTCCATCTGTGTCGCCCGGGTATCTGGTGCATGCAATTACTTGGGGATTAGCGACCCCACGGGTTACCATAGCTCAGTACTCCATGCATTCATCAGAACAGTACACAGTACACTTAAACTACATACACTCTACAGACAAGGAAAACACAGTACACAAACTAGAGTCTCTGACCCTAGTTAATTCGCGAAAGCCAAGGGAGATGGAAGGGATTAGCTCAGTGGTAGAGCGCTGGGCTAGCAACGCGGAGGTCCCGGGTTCAAATCCAGCATGCTGCCCTTATATTTTCTTTTCCTAGGAGCCTCTACAACTAACTGTCCGGTGATGGACAGTGCTGTCTGTAACGAGAGAAAACTATCCGGAGGCCGCCTGTGCATTGGGGAAGACTCCGGGGGGCCCAATAGATCTTTTAGTTCGCTTTGCAATAATCCCTCACAACAATCTACAATCTACAGTCTATCTGAGTTTGTGTTTGGCCAGCATAACTTCAAAATCTCCCCCTCCCCCTTCGAGGGTGTGACGCAGAAAGTTCAAACTTGTTATTTCGTTCGGTCAACCAGGGAAATACCCCTTCACTGAATGGATTTTTTTTACTCTTTTGCAATTTTCTCGAAACCAGACCAACCCAAAGATTTTCTTTAACTTTGCTTTCTCACAAGCTACACATGTAAAGAGCGACAACTTCTATTTGTAACATTTTTCCGGGAAAATTCATATTTAGGAGATTATGGGGAAGAGGTGACGTTGGGCTTTGCTCTAAAGCGCCTTTTCCATTTGTTATTTGATTCTAACATCTATAAAATAATAATAATAATAATAATAATAATAATAATTTATTTTATTGCTTTATGGCGAAACGCCTTAAGCAAGGAGTTTGGCCAGTGTATAGAAATACAAAAGGGTCAGTATACAACAAAGAACAATATACTGCACAGAAATAAAATGAAATAATATAAACATCCTGTAAATTATATACATAAAAACGAACATAAACTACCACAAACGGTTTGTATAACAGAAAATAATAAGTGTAAAATTTATAGACAAAGGTTATAAATCACTGAACTTTCACTACTTGGAAAACTATTTAAAAAATTGAAACTGAAAGAATTACTTTACTTATTTTAGTAAGAATTGTATTATAAGTATATTAACCAAACAGAATATTATTTCTCGGATAGGACAGTAGTTGGTTGCTTTTATTACTTTTTTTTTTTTAATGAGAATGTACTGAACAAGTAGATTTACAGAGACTTCAAGCTTACTATTCACCAAGCATAAAACTTCTCAACTATTAATTTGAAGAAAATCAGCTCTCCGGAAGTGTGACTATACGATCGGTTTTCTGCGATTTTTTCAATAAAGATACCAACGGGTATTTCGAACTTTGTATGCTAACTATATAGATATAGTTATATTACTTTTGTTGGAATCATTTCTCCGAGTAATTGTTTTTGGGAGGTCTGGGGAGCTGAGAGTCCCAATGTATCGTTTTTAGTTTCGTAAGTATCGTTTTAGGTTCTGCAAGTTATACATGTAGTATTGAAATCAATTAAATTTAGTAAAAATTACAAGCTTGAAGGATATGAATTTGTCAGTAATAACTATATGTGCCTTAAGACAAAGTCGTGAAATGTTTCACACCAAATTGTTTTTTCTTATTACATGATTTGATTATATTATTACTTTTTGCAGTAAGAGGAAGTATTTTTTCAATTTGTTATTTATTATTCTTTTTTCTGCATTTTGAAGCGAAATTCAGACGGTTAACCTTTGAGTTTTATGTAGCTTTTCTTTGTTTGTGTAAGCTTTGAGCAATTTATTTTTTAGGAAAGAATTAAATAAAACCTCTTGCTGCTATTATGAACGCGTTTTCAGATTTTCTATCAGTTGCAATTTGATTCTGTTTTAAAATAATTCAAAATAATCCAACTTTCTATGGTTGCAGATTGAACACACATTTTTTGGGAGTGCAGAAGTATTTAAAATCAATGAATCAGAATCATAAACCGCAATGGGAACCAGTAATTCAAAAATCAAAGCCTTATCCTTCATTTCCCGAACATAAAAGTCGAACTAGTAAAGAGAATACTTACAATAGTTTATCCAAGCTTTCACCAAGTCAGCGAAAATTAGAAAAATCTACTAGAAGCATGCCGTTATCCTCTTCAAGTCAAGGTATTATTCCGTTACCTTTATTTAACTTCTGTCACAATTTTTTAATTTTTTTAATATGAAATTTTCCAATTGTTTTCAACGCTTTTTTTGTTCCAAGAAAGGAAATATTTTTTTCCGTTTTCTAGTCAAGAGACTATATAGAAATAAGCGAAATAAATAAATTGTTAAAATTTGAGCAACACTATTTTTAAAACTCGAATTGAAGTATTTACATAAAGTAACACAATTTTTGATACAACCTTTTTTTATCCATGTTTGATTTTAATATTTTTTGAAATTAGTTTTTTACATTCATTCCATGCGTTTTATTGTTTTATTTTTGTTTTTTATTTTTTAGCTTTTACTACTGAATGGCTGCGAAATCAATTGGAAAAAGTTAATGTAGAATACAATGTTCTAAAAAATAATATGCAAACAAAGGATGGTGAGGTAAAATAATGAATATAGATTATTCCAGTTAACCATACTTTAAATATGTATAGGGGGTTGCTAATGAAAATAAAACAATTCACTGCTACCTAAGTCTAAGTGCATATTTTGTTTATCGGAACTTTATACTGTAGTTAAATAAAAGTGTCAGGAATATTCGATAAAGTGAGTAGTAAAGTGGTAAGCTAGAATATCTCTGGATAAGCTTGCAATTGGTGTGAGAAGGAGAGAGAAGTTAGATTGAGAGGATTTTAAGTTGAAATAAACTAGAATATATGCTGAACACGTATAATGAGAGAAAACACAAACTGCAAGGACTTTACAAGTATAATAAAAGTTAGGTAGCGAGATATATATATGTAGATGAGAAAGGTAGTGTAAGGTTGTTGACTCGTTAACTGGTCTTAAACACTGTTCTTAGTAGGCCAGCTCGGGTGTATATATACAGAGTCTCCCACGCTAGACTGGCCCAAGTAGCGAGTAACTAGATTGTCAATTTTGTGTTTCTCTCTGCCCTTCGGATCCTATTGCAAGCCATATTGGTAGCGTAGCGTTTGGCTATTACCAAAACAGCTTTCAAATCACCTCACTGCTCGGTGAATTTACTTTTTAAAAAATGAATTTATTTCAAATACGAACGTTCACATACATACAGGGATTAAAATGGGAATCAAAATGAGAATGACAGTAACAATGATAAGTCCAATATATATATGATTAGAGAGCGTGTGAAGATTGCGTGGGCTTCTTATCAGGGCAGCAGAGTTGCATAAACAGAAAGATGAAAAAGGTGTCCTATAACTCCTCCCTGCCTAGAATGGGACTGGGCGTCGTGGGAACTGCTGTTGGTGTTTCCTGCAATTCAAAATTTTCTATTTCCTGTTTTTTATTAGTTTTAAAATTTAAATATTTTTTGAGTACAATTATTCAGATAACAATAATGACAATTATTATGATAAAAGTATTTACAATAATATGATTATTACTACTATAATCTAAACTTTCTAATTTAGGTATTTCTTTAATTACAATATTTTGTTTATTGATTTGTTTTAAGTCAGTTGACTTATTGCTAAATTGATTATTCTTTTAAGTGAAGTTAATAATTTCAAAAATTATTTCCTTAGAGGCTACGTTATAAGTTTGAATTAATGGTGTTTAGTTTGTCATATGTGTCTTTTTTATATTCTTCTAACTTTATAAATTCTGTTTCTGTGTTAGTTAAGTTATAATTGTAGTAAGAATAATGTGATGTTAGTTAGATGTATGTATTGCCTAATTCTAAGATGTTAAGTCCTGTATTGTCAACTAGTTTTTCTAGCTCCTCGCTTCCTATTATGTGGGGGCATTTTATTTTGTCAATTTTGTGTTTCTTGTTTGGATTTACTTTGATTAGACCTAATTTAGGGTTATAGCTTTCTAATTGGTATGTTTTATATAGGGTTTTTTTAATTTTTTGGATGCGTCTTTTTCCTTCTTTAATTAGTACTTTAGTGGGTATTTGGACTGGTGGTTGTTTACATTTGTCTAGTTTTAGAAATCTTTTGTTTTTCCTCTATCGCTATATTTTTGTTAGTTCGTTCTGTAATATTTTGAGTTTGTTAAATAGTCGTCCATAGTGAATCCTGTGTTAAAAATGTTTTTGTCTCTGTCTGCACCATATAAAATTTCTACTGGTGTGAATTTTGTGGTGATGTTTATCGAATTGTTATATGCTAGGATAGCGAAATGTAATTTGTTTGTTAGTTTTGTTTTTCAAATTCTTTATTTTGGTTTATTATCCGTAAATGTTCAATCAACGTAGAATGAAAGCGTTCTATTATTCCATTGCTTTTTGGGTTGTCAACACATGTCATGTGGTGTTTTATCTTGTATAGTTTTAAAAGATTGTTATTAAATTCTGTTCCGCTGTCATGTATTATTTTATTGGCGATTTGGTTTTGGCTAAAGTATTGTAGCAGTTTTCTTGTGATTTCTACAGCGCTCAATGTCTTTAGTAGGTAAATTTGTGCGAATTTAGAAAATGCATCTACTATAGTTAGGTATTTTTCGTTTTCTAGGATTAATGTATCTATGTGTAGAGTATCGAAAGGGTATTTTTGGGTTTCCGTAAGATTGTCATTGATTTTGTATGGGTTTCTCTCGTATTTGTGAATTTGACATATTTCGCAATTATTGTTAATGTATTTTTGTATATCATGATGTAGTTTGAGCCAATAGTATTTCCGTTTTAGTTTTAGATAAGTTTCCATGATACCTCTGTGATTGGTTTTTCCTAAGTGATAGTTTCTGATAGTATCGAGTTGCTCGTTTGGGTCTTCAATATCGGTTAGAATGTTTTCGCATTGGATGAGTTTGTAGGAGTCCTTAGTAAATTGTGTTTGTAATGTTTCGTTTATGGTTAATACGAAGCTTTGTCTGTTAGGCAGTAATAATTAATTTTGGGGACGGGGTAGTCTTTTATGAGGTTAAAAATTTGTTTTAATATTTCTCGCGTTTAATTTAATCGCTAGTCTTTGTTTGGTTTGCCCGAATAATTTTTTGTATTATACTTGCGTGTCGCTTTCGTGTTTCTGTATAATTATTTTATTTTTCTCTATGTTGATACAAGTGTCTTTATATGTAATCCCGTTAATTCGTTTTCGTCTGCAGAGTGACAAGTCTCTAGGTCGTCATTGTCTATGTTATTAAGTAGTCTTCCGTTATTCGCTCATATTAATTTCTTCTTCGGATGAATCGTGGAATATGATTTTGATATGTGTTTCTGTAAATATTTCAGTAATTAAGTTTGTTATCGTGTTATGGTCGATTGTATTGTCACAGTTTTTTGGTATATGTAATTCGAAAATGTCGTTTTGTATGCAGTAGTTTTCTTGGGGTGTCGCGGCGGCGTAGGCTGAATAGCCAATTCCCCCGGTAGAATCTATCTATCTATGCAGTAGTTTTTGCCTTAGTTTAAGCAAGTTTTTAATGTTGCGGCTTTTTTTATCGGAGTCTTCGGGTTTTGTTATTAGATGGAATATGTGTATTTCTTATATATAGGCTGTGTGAAAATTTGTCCCGTCTTTCTAGTTTTACTGTTTAGAAAGTCCGTGCTTTCAAATTTTTTATTTATCCGTTCCGTGAGTGCTTTATGGTGCTGATTGTTTACTAGTATAAAGTTTATAATGTTTTGAGGTTTTTCTAATATGTCTTCGAATGATTGTTCAATTTGGAAGTTGGGTCTAATGCGTGATAGAGCATCGGCGTTATTTTCAGTGTTTCTTTTTTGTAATCTATGTCAAAATTAAATTCATCTAATTTTATTTTCCAGAACATTAATTTGCTGTTAGGGTCTTTTAATGACATTAACCAGACTAAGGGGCGGTGGTCAGTACGGATTTTGAATTTTCTTCCGAATAGGTACGGTCTGAAGTATTTTGTCGACCATACGATACTTAAGAGTTCTTTTTCCGTTGTTGAGTAGTTTGTTTCGTGAGTACTTAGGGTTCTGCTTGCATAGGCTATTGGTAGGTCTTTGCCGTCTATGTTTTGACTAAGGATAGCGCCTAGGGCGTAATTACTGGCGTCCCTAGTTAATGTAAATTGTTTTGAAAAGTCTGGGTACTGTAAGATTGGGGCATTAGTTAGAAGGGTTTTTACTTTTCTCAGAGGCGTCACTATAGTCTTTGTCTGTCAGATCTATTTTGTTTCCTTTTTTTAGGCATTTTGTTAGTTTTGCAAAATTCGGTATAAATTTTCTGTAATATCCCAGGAAGCCGAGATATGTTTTTATTTCTTTTGGCGTCTTGGGGATAGCGAAGTCTTGTACTGCTTTTACCTTATCAGGATTAGGTTTAACTAACACCTTCTACTGATACAATATGGTCTATAGTTGTATAGTATATGTTTCTTCTTAATTTGTCTCAGTTATACGTCTGTTATAATAGGTATTGGGAATTTGTCGTCTATTGTTTTTGAATGTAATTTGCGGTAATCAATTATCATTCAAAATTTTTGTTTAGCGGAGGCGTCTTGTTTTTTTGGTACAATCCACGCCGGGGATGACCATGGTGAATACGACGGTTGTATGATTTTGTTGCCTAGGAGTTGTGTAACTTGGCTTCGAATTTCTTTCTTGTAGCATTCGGGGTACCTGTAGGGTTTTGTGTAAATAGGTATTTCATCGTGGTTTTTATTTCGTGTTTGATGGCGTGTGTATGTGTAAATTCTTGATTTGCTTTAGGAATGATGTCGTTAAACTCTTCGATAATTTTAAAAAGTTCTTTCTTTTCTTCTTCGTTTAGATGTTTTGCGCATATTTTAATTTCAATGGGTTCAGTTGCGTTAACGTTTTGTGTTGGGTTTTGGAAGTATTTAAGTTCGTATTGTTTGTCAAATATTTTTACAGTGTTGTTCCCCGAAATTTATGTTCACTTTTAATCAATTATCGCGGGTAGTCCCAGTAATAAGTTAAATAGTTTGTGGAAATCGTGTAGATAGAATTTTGTATTTTTGTTTTGAATTTTGATCATAACGTACGTATCCGTTTCCGGTGTGTTTGCCAGTAGCTGTGGTGAATGTGAATTGTTCATTAAACGTACAAACGTCAAAATTTTAAATTTTGATTTGTTTCTTTGTACGTAATTTTTGCTGATTAGGTTTATAGAAGATCCGGTGTCAGTTAGGATGTAGTAGTCATTGTTCTTTAAAAAGGGAAGTTTCGAATCGCAGTAATTATTTAGGATTTCTTCCTTGTGTTGCAAGGAACTATCTCTAAAAAAGAATTGTTTTCTTCTGTTTCAATTTTTTTGGGTTTTTGTGCTATTTGCAAGGGGTCATGGTTGAAATTGTTGAATTCTCCCAAGGGGTTATCGTCAGTAATATCTTCGTTATTGAATATTTCTTCCGCTATGTAGTTCATCGGTTGGTTGTGTTGGTATTGCGCATTTTGTTGCGTAAAATATATTCGGTCCTCTAGGTTGTGTTATTTGTTGTTTTGTCTGTGAAGGTAAATTTTGTTGTTGTCGCATTGTTGAGGTTTGCTCGTTTGTATTGACATTGGGGTTACTCTGTTGGGTCTTATTGTTTTTTGTTGTTGAAAGCTAGGATTGTTTAAACGATTATTGGGTTTTAGAGAATTGGTTGTCTGGGGAATGGTGTTCCAGGGAACCGTGTGGGTGGTAAATTAGGTTATCTGTTTATTATTTTATTGTTATTATCCGAATTCTGTAAATATTGAAAATCGTTTATTAGTAATTGTTCTACTTCAAGTTTGTATGTGTCCCTTGATGTTGAAGAATGTGAGTTCCGAATAAACGTTTAGAAACCACCGAAATGTTGCTGTATAAACGAGTTGTTTGCCTCGACAACTATTTCGTTTTCGGGTATGGTCCTACCGATCTGCGCCAATTATGTAAATTTGTGCTAAAAATTTACTTTTTAAAAAATGAATTTCTTTCAAATACGAACGTTCACATACATACCGAGATTAAAATGAGAATTAAGTGAGATTCAATATGAGAATGACAATAACAATGATAAGTCCAATATATATGATTAGAGAGCGTGTGAAGATTGCGTGGACTTTTTATCATGGCGGCATAAACAGAAAGATGAAATAGGTATCCTATAACTCATATCTTCCTTGAAGTCTACTTCTAGTTACCGGCAATATAAGTTGCTGATTTCTCATTAAATTAAAAATATTTCATTTCTTTAATGGTAACTAAATATAACCATTTTAGAAAACAGTAAAATAAAGAAATGAAAAATTTATTGTTTTGACGGGAGAATGTAAAAACTGGTTTAATGTTGCATTAATCAAAGTAATTATAATTACTTTGGTTGGCTTTACTGTGGTTGGTTCCGCAGAGCTGGAAAGCATTAGAGATCAACGAGTGTAACAACTAAATTTACTCCGTGCAAATCTATGTTATCACACTGTTTGACAAATGCATCCTGATGATGGGCGAACCCCGAAACCGGTGGCGACCACAAAAAGAAGCTGGCACGCAAACAAGCTACCACGGAAAATATCTCTGATGAATTATAATTACGTTATGTGAGATACATTTTTTGTTTTCTCTACTCACATTTATTTTTCGTGGTGCTCGCTGAAGGCGTGGTCGCTCCAATCCTTTTCTTACTGGAGAACCTAAAGATAGAAAATGATAATCCCATTTAGGTAGCCTGTCCGCCGCTTTTCCTCTCGATCCCGTAAGCCTGTCCTCACAACTTCTATTCTCACTATTTTGTTTAATGGTATTGAAAGGATTTGGTCTACTGTGTCACTGTTGACAGCACATATCTGTTTGGATGCGAACTCTCAATTAGGTCAAATATTTTTCAGAGAAATTTATTTCCCATATTAAGTTTTTCGTTTTTGTTGAAAAGTACCAGATATATTTATTTCTAACTTATGAGCTTTAAAATATATCTCGAGAAAACTAATAAGTAAATAATTCAGCTTTAACATTCAACTGTAATTTATGTTATATGAAGGAATTATATTATTATTTAAGAACATTTAATTTTTTTTTTTTGTGATGTAACTTTTTACTTTTTTAATTGAATATCAATAGAGTAAACTCTTAAGAGAAAAATTGCGATCATCTGAACAACAACTGGAGAAGATTAAACAGGAAAAAGCGAATGAAATGGAAGCTCTTAAAAAATCTTTGGAAGCAAAAGTGAAGGAATTAGAAAAAAAACTGGAATCAACCAAAACACAGATGTTATTTAAGGTGAATATCTAGAACAATTAAACAGTTGATAGCATTTCCTTGAATAGAGTAATTACTTTGAAAATTCAGGAATATGAAATATTTGTCATACAAAAGATTTATTTAACTTTGAGAATACATTATTTAACCGTTGAATAATTTTCATCATTGCGTTAAATACTCTTTTCCGCAATTGATTTGTAGGCTAAAGAAGCTGAATCCAGTTTTGGTAAATATAGTGAGCGCAGAGTCAGTTTTGATCGTCATTCATCTGTTTCTGCTATTAAAGTTAATGCGCCAAAGGCGTCTTTGGATTTAAGGTATGTATGTGAGTTTATTTATTTCCAACTATCAAATAAAGTAATAAGATTAGTGAAAACACTCTTATATATTAGAAACCATAAGAAATGTTACAAATAAAAATTGTAGCCTTTTATTTGTGTAGTTCACATTCCTAGTTTAAAGAAAATAGTTGGAGTCGTTTTAGAGAAAATAGCAGAAAAGTGAAAAATACTTCCTAGTAAAAGCGCCCACTTCCGGTCATCCGCTTTTTCAAACTCGCAATTTCAGAGGACTACACTTATCACCAGTTATTTATATTTGAAATATTTCTTCGTGAAACTTGATTCATAGGCTTCTGAGGACGCTGTGTAATTGGGCTTCCTATGGCATTTTAGTGTACGATGGTTTCACCACCTGCTTTTAGTAACTACTAAATATTTAAATATTTAATAAAAGTTCCTTGTTTGAAGAATGTTTATCATTAGAGTTGTAAAAATTACACTAAGAGAAAGTCGTTCTTATCTTTCAGATTATTTTGCAAAGATTTGTTGATTCTCTTTAAGTGAACATTTCTTGGTGAACTTTCTTTTCTTCCTAAATAATATTTAGAATATTTCAGTTTTAAGCAATTTATTGATGGTGAGAATCGTCCTGGCGAAGTTAGTTCGCAAGTTCAGACTGTTATTGCTGAATCATCTAATCTACAGTGTTTATCGACTTTAAAAGAACATTGTGATGTTTCCAGTAGTAAAACAAGGTAACCATTTAATTATAATATTTAGACAGGGTGCTTCAGAAAACAATTTGTCAATCATTTAAGTTTAAAAAAAAAGCTCTCATGTTATTAATCTTTTATATTGCTCCAATAATAAAATATTGCCTTAATATAGACAAGTTAATGAAAATATATAAATGTATTGCATTATTCATGGAACCAGAATTTATATTTGATATAAATTTAAAACAAATATACAACCCAAAAATTGATAAAAAAAATTGATATAAATTCGAGCAACCCATAGGAAGAAATGTAATAGCCGCTTGCTTATTCAGAGTTCTAGTTTTCCAGAGTTTTCATGCTATATAATGTATTCCAGCTTAAAATATGAATAACCACCTCTAATATATACGCCTTACACAAAGGGCTTGTTGAAGTAGTTGCTGTTTGCAGCTATTTTGGTATTGCGTAATTGCATTAGAATTGTGTTTCTGTATCACCCTTTTACTTGTACATTTTCTCCGCTTTTACAGACGAAATAATATTAAACGAAATAAACAATACAAAGAACAGATAAATGTGGGAGCTTCAATAGATCCCTAAGATTAGATGCTCTAATTTGACCTTGCAGCCCCAACAGTGAACATCTCATAAATATTGAAGTTTAAAACACCTTTTAAATACTTTTATTATTAACTAATTAAAAGCTCAAGAACCGTCCGAATGGTATGGAGAAAAAACAAATTAGCTAATCAAATACAGATAAAATAGACAATGTTTTAAAATTTATATAAACGACACTCTTTTATTATTTCAGCAGGCCATGTTTAAATTATAAAATAGAGTAATAATATATTATTTTGATCAGAATATTTTAAATATAATAAATTATTATAATATTATAAACTATTTTGTATTTTGTTCGATGTTCCATTGGTAGCCCTTGCTTAGAAATTATGAGAATCTGGCTTAAAATTAGAGTAGATTAATATCAGAAATTTATTAATTTGGTAAAAATACATTAATTTATGAAACTATTTCATTCTATGTTGCCTTTGATTGATAGCCCTCTTGAAAAGCAGCTTTGTTCAACACCTCTACGGGTCGAAAGAAATGCGGAAGATCAAGGAGACGTTGATATGTTTAATGATGATGATGATGATATGATATTGAATTTATCTTGTTTAGATAATTTACTTTCACCCAAAACAGGTTATTTTTAATTGTATATTTTTTATTAAAAATAAAAGGTTTACTTGCAAAATTAATATTTTTTTCGCTGGTTTAAAATAAATAATTGCTATTAATAATTAATAGACCATGAAATTATTAGGTTAGATTTTATGTACTAAGAAATAAAAATTTCTGAAATAGGTCAGGATGCTGGTGCTGATATGGTGGCAAAAGATTTGGCCAGGTACAGGAAACTGATTTCGAACGCCAGCGACCACGGTGTAGAATCAGTTTCTACTCAAGAGTTGAAAACTCGTTTTATAAGAAAGAAAAAAAAAGTTATGGATGATTTTGTTACTGGAAAGGGCCCGTTTTTATCAATTATGTTATTACCTGAAATCGAGGAGGAAGTTGCTCCCGAAATGAACTTTGTTATACCACCTGATCAACCTTATGTTTGTCGTAAAGTATTGTTTAATGGTATGTAGTTTATGATATACATTTTAAAAAATATTTTTTACATCATTTATTTCTTAAATCAGTACATTTATTTAGATGTCCATGAACAGCCTGCTGAAAATTACAAAATGACCCGTCCCACACTAAAAGAAATATGGCAGATTCCTTTACAAGGTTTCGTACCTGCAAAAGAAAGGACTACAGATCTTCGGCACAAGTTTGAAGAAGTTCCTCTTGAGCCTGCCCTAGCAGATGTACTCATGAGTTCAGGCAGGTTCTTCACCCCGCTAACTGATTGTTTACCTCTAATTTTACAGCTGGTAGAAATACCATATTGGGACTGGAGTATTTTTGACACTGTAACTCTTAAGGTAACAAATACTGATTTGAAATATTAACATGACTTTCTGTTTTATAAGTACAATTAACAAATTACTTCGATGCGTAATTTTTATAACACATTTCATTGTTTTTACTTTTTAGTAAGAGGATCGCAATCCTTCCTCTTAACCCCTTCGTGTCAAATTTTCAGAATTGAGTTTTCACTGAAATACATGTTTTGAGTCCCATTAGTACAAAAAAAACTGTTTTTAGGGAATGAGCTCGTGTGTTTGTATTGTGTGTGTGCTACGCGCTTGATAGAAACAGAGAAGTGTCCGTGTCATTGTGAGTGGACAAAATTTCTTAAAAACGAAATATCGCTGGAACCACAACTTGGTATTTTTTTTAGGTGTACCACCGCATTTGACACGAAGGTTTCAGGCAAATTCCTTCAAGCGGAATTGCGGCTTTATTGAATTTTTTTTTTTCAGTTTTTCTCGATTTTCTTCAAAAAGGCTCCGATGATTACGTACACTATTTATACTCCTAAATAACTACCACTTATATTTGAAACATTATTCAAGGTAAATATCCCATCAGGTCAGTGTATAGTTCTAACATGTATTATTGATGTACTTGAAGATTGTTAGAATTCCAAGTTTGAAGAAAATCCGTACAGAATAGGCTTCTGAGTTTTTGGAATTTTCTTGAAAACGGTTGCAATTTTTTTTTTTTTAAGTTGGGATGCTCGCTTGACAGATAAAAACGTATCACTTTTATATGAAACATTTTTCTGGAAATATCTTCATCAATCTTCATTCAATATTCTTCCCTGCAAGTTAAATTATATCTACCATTTCCCTATTTTTAAGATAATATGGTTGGCAATCTAAATTGATTTGTATGTAATCAGTGTGGTTTTGCTGGATTTTGTGTGGTAACTCAAAAAAAGCTATATATCGAGATCATTATTATAAATATTTAATGATTTATAGTGAACTTATTATGTATAAACAGTAAATATGCATTTAAATATAATAGTGAACTATAAATATATATATTAACAGTAAATATTTGATTAATTAAGTATAAGACATCTTTGTTAATTAAGAATACTTAATTAAGAACTGCTATTAATGTTTATAAAAAAAATTCAGTAATTTAGTAAATTATAGAATTTCCGTTTTTGGGTTTTATTTTTTAATGTTTTCATTTACTTAACTGTAAATAATTGTTTTATACATTATTACATTTTTATTTATTGGATTATTTGATTTTTTTTTTTGTTTAAAATATAAAACGGTATGAACACATTGTTTTTAACTGCAAAATATAGGTACTAATCAACATGTACCCCATCAGTTCTATATTTATGAGGGCAACTAAGTAAAAATGTCCAAGTTTAATGAAAATTTTTCCTTTTTATCATTATATTATATTAACTGGAGTAAGAAAAAGTCGTGTGATGTTTCTCTCCAGACTTTTAATATTATGTGGGTGAAGGATCTGTACAATATATTGATAAGCACTTCGAGAGCAGGCACAATTCTCCCTGAAAATTGTTTTAAACTTATCGGAAAAACTAATTTAAAATTAAAATGAAAGACATGATTATGATTAGTATACCAAGTATCAAAGAAATGATTCCAGTCGTTTTTCAGTAAGTCGCGAAAAACTAGAGAAACTATTTTATTAAAGGTACTTTCGATAAACCACTTTTCTTCAAACTTTGCCTTTTTAAAACATGTAAAAATCTTCAAAATATTTTTTCACAACAGCCGATTAGTATATAATTATTCCACTAAAATTAGTGGCTAAAGTTGCTTTTTAATCTTAAAGCCTCTACAGTTCACTGTCCGTCGATGAACAGTGTTGTATGTAATGAGAAAACACTGTCCAGAGGCCGCCAATGCACTGAAAAAGTTGCGGACGCAAATGGCCATAAATGTTAACGCGCCTTAAATTAAAAATAAATTAATAAAGATTAAAAATAAAAAACATTGTTGCCACATTCAGTAAAAGAAATTTTAAGATTTGGACGAAAATGCTATATTATAGTAATAATATTAAAGTAAAGTAGAAATTCTAAATTAAAGATTTGTTTTATTTTGTGATCAAAAAATTTATTAAAAATGAATTAAATATCAAAAACATTATAAATTTTACCTGACGTACCAAAGCCCCTAGTCTTGGGGGAAGTAACCTTCCATAAGAATGGACGTTCTCTTACAGGTTACCGTCTATTTTTTTTTTGCTTTTTTAATAGTTTAATTTTTAGCTATTATAGAAAAAAATATCTGGTGAGAAACACTCGCACTGCTTTCTTTTACTTCCGGTGCTACTATTATGTATAAAATGACATATTTCCTGTGGTAATACCTAAACGGAATATCAAGTTTCTGCGACTTTTCGTTTTTCAGATATTGTGTTCACACACACTCTGCGTTGGACTCTCTTATGTTCCTCAAAATTATAAAATTATTATAAATGGCAGTAGAATCAATAAAATGTTTTGGATTTTGAATTTTTTTTTTAAACATTATTTAATTTTGATTAGGGGGTGCAAACAGCAAAATAGCAATAATGTAAAGACTGCATTCTTACTATAATTGCTATTATCTTGATTCATATGTTAGTTTTGTTAGTTATAATCACAGTTCACAAAATTATTTGGCAGCATTTTTGTTGATGCACAAAATTTTTATTTTCAGATCTTAGAACATATAAGAAGAATGGCAGTAGAATTGTATGTGGCTGTAGGCGATCCCAGGAGGCGGTCAGCTATGATAACAGTTAAAGATAGAGAAGAGAAAGTTATTAATGAATGTTTGGATTATACTGAAATGTCAAAAAAGTTTTCGATTCTGTCCGCAGAGTTAGTAACATTTTGTAAAAAATATATACACGATACTACTTAACACTATATTTAGTACAAAAAGAAAAATTCTGTTATAATCCAATTATATGTAACATGACAAATTTTATTTAAATTTCAAATTTTGCTCATTTGTCGTAACATATATATCCAGTGGTGGGTGGACAAGCGCCAACCTACCAACCGAGGTAGGTAGAGAATGATTACATTATTATTGTGTCAAATGACTACAGTCTAATATACTTCGTGCGCTCGCCTATCTTTAAGCCGCAAGATATTTTTTCATGCTACCATCTCTTTGCTTTGATTAAACTAATTGCGAACGATTTAATCAAATACAGTTACGAACATTCATTACCGACAGGTGATTTATATATAAATCTGTATTTTCAAGTGCACTCTCGATTGTCACTTCATAGGTAGATGACATGATGGTCCTGTCAGTAGTATGCATCGAAAGAATAGGATAGTGCCAGTATGAATTTCACCTGGGCTCCCTGTTTCTCCCTATTTTTGTTATTGTAAAATAAATGAAATAAGTTTAATAACTGCGACAGCGCCTACAAAACAAGCTTTCTGAGATCAGAATTTCTTCCTGAAAATCGGTATTTCTTTAGGAAACTTGAAGCCAAATTTGCAGAATGTTTTGTTCAAAATAATCTAGCTCGCTCTTTTGTTTTACATACTTAGAATTATAGACGGATGATATCAACAAATAAACACAAGATTTTTACATTCTGTTATTATAATTAACAATGCTTATTCCAAGAAATTACCTACTTAGAAATACCTCAACTCATCTTAATTCATTTAAATTGATTCATATTTCTTTTTATTGTATTTATAAAGAAGATGGAAAGACGAAGTTCATATTGACATGAGACGGGGCTTAGGTGTTATAACGCAAATATGCGCTTTAGATTACAGGCTGATTATGCATCTACTAGATCCAAGGTTAGTAATTAAAATAATTGTATTTAATTAAATAAACTTTTGCATTTAATTTAAAAAAAAAAATTTCAGTTTTTATAATTTTATTTCTTTCTAATTATTTTTTATAATATTAGGGTCTAATAGTTCGTGAATGCTCCATTATTGTCTTTACTTAGTTTCTTCCTTCAAAATAATTAAAAGCATATTATTGAACTTAAACATTATCTTTATTAGTTTTCTTGACAGTATTTTAAATTTGTGTGTTTCCTCTAGCTTCTTCATATATGGTACGATCTACGCTTCTCTTTTTGATGTATCGATGACAACATTTAGGATTATTTTTTTTTTTTTTTTTTTTTGTAGAAGGGCCCACTGCACTGCGACCTCCATTGTCTATTGTGCCGCTGGCTGGCTAACCGCACCCATCAGGTGTTGCAGGCGAGCATCTCGCCTACAGCACCCCACCAAATTAAGGCTATTTAGGAATCACAATATTCTGAAGGGCTGAAGAGAGAGGATATATTCTCCTCATCTTCCTGGTAAAACTATCCAGGCTCCCAAATCTTCTCTGAGTGACTGCCTTGCAGTCCGAGAGGAGATGTTTCGGAGTTTCCTCCGTCCCCCCACAGAATCTGCACATGCTATCACTCTCCAAGCCCAGCTTCGTCAGGTAAAGACACCTGTGCCCCGTGAAGGAAACCCGTAAGAATGCGGAGCTTGTTCCTGCGACCATTACATGCCTCTGTTTTTTTTTTTGGTTGTAATCTTCCAAGCAGATCTTTGTCTGCCTAGTCCCGGGAGGGAGTTCCAGAGTTGCGACCTCTTCATTTTCTCCTCTCTTAAGTTCCTCTAAGAGAAACTGGTCGCTTTTAGGTCAACTTTTCAACTTTAGTCAACTTTTAGACTGGATGTAATTTTTTGTACCAAAAGTGGCACAGTTAGAACCCTAGCTTATAGTTGAAGCTTTTTTTGATTGTAAATTTTTGTCGGGAGTAATTTCGTTTTTCTTTTGTAATCGAGCAGTTTCGGGTAGTCACCCATTCCCGAGGATGTTTTGGCAAAGTGTGAGAACATTGGCTATCACCAATACCAATCAAAGCCATCTCATCAAAACATCTCCGACACACAACGGATCTTCGAATCTCTGATTCGAGGTTCAAGTTTAACATTTGCTTTAAATTCAGCTTTGCTTAGAAACGGGTTCGACCCTAAGAAAGTAGCTATCTTTGTTTGTACCTTATTTATTAAAAAAAATGTGCGAATAATCTCTCATACCATTCATTAATATAGCATGTAATTTCTTTAATAAAGGACTGGTCGGGGGAGGGGTCTTCAGCTTATGGGGTGCCACAATAGACCCTTGTGGATCAGTGGCGTAGGCTGAAGAGCCATCCCCCATAGAATCTAATCTAATCTAATCTAATTTCCTTAATGTCCCACTCACTATGATCTAATTGAAGCTTCCATCTTAGTGAGTTATTTTTATAAATTACGAAATTTAGACTCTTTGTAAACCTAATAATCGTATACTTTAAGATTGTGTTTTCTAATGTTATATTTGCCTTGCCAATATTAAGGTATTTTATTTTTCTAGAATTTTAACAGCAACAAGGACAATAAACCCTTTTTCACGAAGGAAAGAAAATACAGATATTACTGGGCGAAATCGGCAATTTACTTTTGATATGGTACGCATTTTGTTTTTCTGTTATTCAATAAAAGTCTGTTGTGAAACACTCATTGTTTGTCTCTTATTACAATTAATCAATTTAATTAACAAATTTCTTTTTAAAATTGCTATGCTTACTAACGTTTAATTGAGCTGGCCAATACAAAAAAATGGTAAGGTTATACCAACCTCAGTGGATATTGTGGGCGCCGTCTGTCACAACCACCAAAGCTTGTAGTGGTAATTTTAATTAAACCTAACTGACATACTTTTCAAAACCCCTCTAAAATGATTTTTTTCGGAAGTATGGTTAATAAAAGTGATAGGTTTATATCTGCACACTGTTAACATTCCAAATTAAACGAAATCGCTATAAACGTTTTTGAGAAAATTCCAAATAAGTCAAAAAATCTGTAAGTGGCACTTCCGGTTTTCCGCACTTCCGAATTTTTACTTCCTCTTACTCTTAGTAAGAGGAAGTATTGCAATCGTGTCAAATTTTCGATATCGAGTTTTCACCAGAAATATCCGGTATATATATGAACAGCATAGCAAAAAAACGAAAACCGTAGAAAGTTGAAACTTGATATTCAGTTTACGTATCACCATGGGATCTGACCGTACGTTATCTGTCAAAATTCCTCAACCGGAAGTACCACTTCACTAGTTGGACTTTATACTTTTTTGTGATTTTCTCAAAAATGGCTCCAATGATTTTCTTTAAACTTGGAACATCAACCACACATACAAGAAGCTACAACTTTTATTTGAAACATCTCCGGGAAAGTGCATTTAAAGGCACTTTTGGGGGAGGGGTGGGTTTAGGTTTCCATCTAAAGTGCTATTTCAGTTTATTAGACAATTCAGTCACCTAAATAATGTTAATTAGAAGTAAATATGTTGTTGAAATTCCGAGTTTGAAAAAAATCGGATAACCGAGTGCTTGGTTACTTACCACTTTAGTAATGATTTATTCTTCTTTTCGCAATTTTCTCAACAATGGATTTCTTGAAACGTTCATATATAAACTAAACATGCCAATATCTACTGCTTTTATTAAAACATTATCTCTGGAAAATTCATTTAAGCACTTTGGGGGGGGGGTATGTTTTTCTCTAAAGTGCTATCACAGTTGATTATACAATTCTATCATCAAAACAAAATTAATTAGAAATAAATAGATGGCCAAAATTCCGAGTTTTAAGAAATTTAGTAAACCGGAAGTGCGCTTTTTCTGAACAGTTTTTTTGGTTTTCGACGAATTTCCTTAAATTTATACACAAACTATAAAATTTGTCAATTATAATTTTGAGAACAGGAGTAAGAGAAAGTTGTGTGAGTGTTTCACACCAGATTTTTTTTCATATTTGCAATAGTGATATCGTATTTAGAGGAAAGCTTAATGCAACGTTCTCTCAGAATTCAAAAAACAAAAGAGGTTAGTTTAACAGAGGTTGTTAACAAACAGAATTCTGAAATTCCAATGATATCTGAATTAATGGAAGAAGAAGGAAGAACTGATGATGACAAAAATAAACCAATTACTAACATTTTAAAAAAAATATAGCTTATTAAACTACACGAAAAAATCAGTTTCCCGAAAAAATGTTTTAAATAAAAGTGATAGGTATTTATATGTGTAGTTACAATATGAAGTTTACAAAAATCGTTTAGCCATTATCTAGAAAATCGCCAAAAACTGAAAAACTCACAAATTCGCATTTTCGGTTGATGGATTTTGCCCAAAACCTTCGTGTCAGATGCGATGTAGTATCTGAACAGAATCCAAGTTGAGCTCCTGTGATTTTTCGTTTTTGAGATATTTTGTTCACACACGCGGATGAATCATGTAAAAACATTTTCATCGTTCATCTCAAAACATGTATTTCCGGTGAAACTCAATTTCAAAAATTTGAAACGATCGCAATACTTCCTCTTATTTAGGAGTAAGAAAAAGTAATTAAGTTCAAAGACCTTAATTGATAATTTCATCGTAGCAGGGGATAAGTTAATTAATTTTATGATTTTGAAATTTTCATTCTTAAATTTTTGCTAGGACGTGCAACATGTTTCTTTAAATAATTATCATTATATAAATAATAGTTTATTTTTAGTTGTTAACAATGGTTGGCAAGAGCAAAAGAAGAAAATTTTTAAACTTCGGTAACTTTACTTCTTAGCCATTGCCAGCCGTTGTTGTACTTGAATTATTTTTCTATTCTTGTAATAATAACTATATTGCTTTTTACTTTCTCCTATTAATTTTAGGACAACTTAGCGACTCAGTGTTCAACTTCCAAAGAAATGGCAACTTTGACTGAAAGAAGGAAGGACGAGTAAGCGATGTTCTTTATAGTAATATTTTGAAATTACTTTTTCTTTTTTTTCCTATTCCATAAAACGTGTTATTATGTTATTACTAAAATTTTGGAAAATAATTGTTTTTAATATAGATACTTTGTTAGACAGAAGCAATTTCTGAAATTAGTATCGTGCATTTGAAAAATAGAATCGATTGAAATATGAAATTAAGTATACAAAAAAATGGAGATAACCAAATCTTGAGCCGTTGCAATTTGAAAAACTAATAAGTCCACACAATACTGTCCAGAAGGCATAAAAATAAACCATTTATTAATGACTTCATCCGAGGTAGTTTTATATAAATTTTGTTTTCTCCTTTCCTCTTATCCCGTCCCACTAATCCAACAACACTCATCTTTTTCTTAACTCAGAAGCGGCGATGGCCTTAGATTTCCTCGTCCATGAGAGAGCTTAATTAAAGGACAGTGAATAGTAATTTCCTTCAAGCCTCTTTTCGTCCTCGCAGTTACAAATTTTGCGCACAAATTTTACACGTTATATCTAAAAAAAAATCCAGATTTCTTGTATGCTAATCTTTAATAGTTCAGATTTATAATTTATTTAAAGATTTAGTCGAATATAAATATTGCTATAACAGTATTTTATTTCTTGGCATTATAATATTTTATTTTGGTTTGTAGATCAGTCTCAGAATACATAATTTTGATGAAGAAATGGAGTGAAACTCTTCAGACTAATCCTTGCTCAAAAAAAGAACTGGATGAAATGTTACAATTTGAATCTTACTTAAATAATTTAATTCCTCTTCCTGAAGAAACAGAGGATAGCTACAGAAGTAGAGTGGCGTTGGAATATATTGATGGATTGTCAGAAACTCAGTTGCATATATTAAATAAAAGAGTGGAAGAATTGTCAAGTAAAGAAGTTAAGCCTTGGAAAACTTTGAAAGAGACAAAACAAGGATCTAAAGAAAAAGAGGATAGTTTAATGGAGGTTGTTCGTAAACAGAATTGTGAAATTCCACAGATATCTGAATTAATGGAAGAAGAAAGAAGTACTGATGATGACAAAGATAAACCAAGTACTAATATTTTTTTTAAAAATATAGATTTCAGCCATATTAAACAACACGAGGCTATAAAAGAGGTGCCAATGGAGGAACAAAAGATAGCTTGGGAAAAAGTAATTAAAATTTTGTATCATAAATATAAATTATTACGTCCTGAAAATTAAGAGAATTCGTTTATTTCCTCAGTGAACAAATTAAATAAAAATAATCCACTAATTTTTATCTCTACTTTTCCCAAAAATATCTAGTGTAAAACTTACCCACCAAGTTCTGTAATGTCAGTCAACTATTACGCAGAGACAGCATTCTTTTATTTATTTATTTATTTATATAGCTATTAATCAGTTATAAATTTACATATAATGGAAATTTACGTAAATATGTGCATTGCAGTTATTTTTATTAATTTTGGCTGTTGATGAACAATGTTCGTTTACCAATCTTCAAAATTCCCTCTCTCTGCCTTTTCCTATCGCTCCAATCTTCCTCCCCTAATCATTTCGCGGCCACTCCTTCCTGTCTGTCTTCTATCCATGCCTTCCTTGGACGCCTTCTCCTCCTTTATTCTTGTCCTTATTAATTCGCTTAGGCCATCTATTCGTTTCCGCCCTCAAAGAGGCCAAACCATTGAAAGCTCCTTACTTTCTCCTGTGGAGGAGATTTATTTCAAAGCCAACTCGTCGAATTTCCACGTTTGGCACCCTCTGCAATCTAGACACCCAACAGTTCCGCCTCCAGAAGTCCATCTCCATTGTAAGCAATCTTTGGCTTCAAGTTTCCCGAATTCGTCCAGACCTCATATCCGTATAGAACCGCGTCCAGTACATGAAGTACAGTGGAATAACAAATCATTTTTTTTGTTTCAATACTGATTTCCCTGCTCAAAACACAAAATTTATGTTGATTATTTTTTTTTTCTTGGTTTGTTTTCACCAAGACTTCCTTCTCAGTGGTGCTTTTCTGAAAACCTCACTACGAGATATTTTATTTGTTCTTCTTGGCAGGGTGCAGTCATTAATTTCGAATTGGTTTACATGCAAATTTATCGCCAAATATTCTGTTTTCTGGGCGCCATTAGAATGTGCCTCAAGGAGCTTCCGCATCTTGTATGACATATCCTCCGCATCCGACGCCATTATTCCTGGTCATCGGCGAACTGCAAAGTAAAAAAAAAAAAAAAATCTTTGCCAACTTTTACGCCCATTCCGTCACATTTGTTTTTCCAGCCCTTCAGTAGGTGCTCCATTTAGATGTAAACAAAGGGTGAGTGGCAACATCCCTGTTTGAGGCCTTTTGTAACGTGGAAACTATTCGTTATTCATGATCCTAATTTTATACGACTCTTAATAGCTTTTATTAGGTATCCACTTATTCCCAATCCCTATAATGCTTCCCACAATTTCAGTAGGGGTACTGTTTCTACATACCGTGTGTACATTATATATATAGTGTGGTTCTTACCATTCAGCAAGTTTCAAACCTACTGAAATGAGATGAAATTGTATTCCACAAATATTTTTTTTACTTCATATTGATCAGGATCATAGAAATCATAAACGCTGTTTATTTTTTATAGATCGTAAATAAGGTTGAAGAGGAAGTAGATGATATTAAACGAGCCAAACCTGAATGCGTAGCTGTACCTGTTGAAAGTGAACCAGTTCCGTAGGTATTATTTATTTATTCTAAAAACAAGGAAAAAGGAAAACAATAATTTTCTTTCAAAATAATTTTTTTTTATTTGAACATTTTCCCGAGAAAATTGATATTTTAGGAGGTGCTTCAGGAATAGTAGCGTAAACTTTCCTCTTCAGAACAATATATGGTTTTACTACCTATTAATGTTATTAATATACATTAGAAGCATTTATAGAATTCCAAATTTTGGAGTGCCACTTTACAGAATAATAATTTAGAGAAGAGTTAGTAGCGTTATAAGAGAGTGTCAGACTGATTGACGGTGAGAGACGGTCTGAGAACGATGGTCGTTGAATGTTGAAGATTGTTCGAATGATGTTTGTATGAGAGAGAATTAGAGAGTTACGTTTTATGCGAAAGTCCACTTCTCCTTCGATCGTTGATTTCTTCGTCCAGTCAGATTGCCCCCTCTATAAGCTCGAGGTAGGGAGACGGTTTGCGGGCTGTCTTCTAATTTGTTCACGCCTAAAATATGTGACGGCAATGTGACAAGTCAATATGTATACAATCACAAGTAACTTTTATTTGAAATATTTTTCCAATATTTTTGAAACATTTTTTAGAGGGGTTTTGGGGATATGTCAAGTTTAAATTTAAACTGCAAAAGCTTTGTTGGTTTGGACAGAATGCGCTTCACACAAGACCACTTAGGTATAAAAGTTTAACTACTACCACCTTTTTTTTTATAGCTAACGCAACTAAGCATTTAAAGTAAATTTGTTAATTAATTTGTATTAATTGGAGTAAGAGAAAATCGTGTGGAAATTTTCTCGAAAACGGCTACAACGACTTTCTTTAAGCTCCGAGTTGCCAAGATCTATAAGAGTATCTCTTTTATTAAAAACATCTTTCGGGCAAAATTGATTTTAGAACACTCTTAATAGGGTTTTGAAGAATCTGTGACGTTAAATTGCATTTGTTATTTTGTTTTTGTTCATTGTTAATGCGTTATCTTTTGGACTGCAGTGCAATTGCTTCAACTACTATCTGCCATGGATAGGTACAAGTAGTCCCACCACCTCTATATTTATGAGTTAAATTTCAGGTTTAAAGAAAATTTGCAAATTTTATAATTACATTGACTGCAGTAAGGGAAAGGCGTGACGAAACACCTGATTTTTCCCTTAGGATCCTTTTCAGCTCATGTTCTTTGAAGGGCTTGTTGAATATGTCAAGAATGAGAAAACACTGCCCGTATGGTTGGCAGGGCACTGAGAAGCTCCGAAAGCCCCGAGCTTTTGAGTAAATATATAGACCCGGAGGGTATTGGATGGCCGAAGGGCTTATTCCTTCTACAACGATTAAAAAAAAAGATAATAAAAAATGATGTTAGAAATTTCGCACAACCTCCAGTTTTAACTTTAAGACATACTTGAGCAATTTTAACTTTTTTTTAATAATTTTTATTTTAGGATTTTTTCACGGTTCCTTGAAACGCCAAAGCCACAGTGGGTAAGTATCCTTTTAATATATTTCTATTACTAATTCATTTCATTATGATTTACATTGTTTAAATCATTAATCATTTCCTTTCGATTCTTACAAAGGGGAAATTGATTGAGATCGGAAATTACTATTAAATGGTACTTAATTATTTATAGAAAGATATTTCTTATCTTCTTCTATCTTGTGATGTAGTGGATCACGTTCTTTATTTATTTGTTCCATGTCTTCACCAAGTCATTGTTATAAATGATTACCCAGGTCTCTGTTGTGTCTCCTAATCCTTTGTAAGATTAGGAATGTGGGTGATTAGCCCACAGTTCTCGAAACATTACGGACATATTGCCTCCTTTGGGCTTTTATGACGAGCAAAAGTTGTCAAGTAAATGTTTCTAAACTTACTCATGTTCTTCTGATATCTCATTCTTTCAACTTCTCCCATGTTTTCCACCATTTCCGACGCAACCAACATGACTAACCGTATTCTATGCATATACATACTTAGATCAATTATTAACACCACCCAACGATTTTTACTTCAATCCAAGCAACTTGAAACTTCTCGGCCCTACCACATTACATTTCGCATATCTCTCAAAAACTTAAGCGGTTTCTATCATGCTTAGATATTGTTTCGTAAAAATCGCACCAAAAGTTAATGACCTAAGAAACAAAATAGAAAATAACAAATATTTGTAGTAAATTAGTTTAACCTTACTTTGTATAGAAGAACCTTTTCATTTCATTTATCTATGATAAATATGAACCTCCTCTTGTTAATTGAAAATATTTAGATGAAATCACTATATTCATATTATTGTGCCTTACCTTTGGATGCTCTCATAATTTTGGCCATTGCCGAAAGAAAGCTAACAGTGGTGGATATTCCAAAACATTTCTCATGTTTTTTCCAACTAAGACATTTTTTCTTCTGTCCGGGTTCCCTTCGATTTACTTATTTTGCTTTGGATTGTCAGACTGAACTCCTTTTCTTTTTTTTTTACATTAATTCCTTTTTCATTTTTTTACATTCATGCCTTTTCCCTTTCTTTACATTCACGACCCCATATTCTAGTTCACTTCTCTGTGATGTTTTACGAATTTTTACTTTTTGTGAATAAAACAGAGAAATTTCTTATTTCAAGTTTTAAATGCACATCGACAGCATCAAACTCTCGGAAGCATATTCTTCAGATTTAATCATGAATCCGTTATTGCAAAACATTTCTTTCCTAATTGTATTCACAATTCAGGCTTAAAAGAACAATTTTCCTCGGGTGAATCCTCACTAAGTCATTCTTATTAACTTCAGTAAATTTAGTTTTTAGCTATTCAACTTGTAGTTATTCAATGTTTTAGTAAAACTTTATTGATTTATTTTTAAACCTAACAGTTTTATTTTTAATTGTTTTGAATTATTGTTTAATCAGGAAGTTGTTTTGGACAATACAATTACTGCAACTGACAACCTTGAAGAGTTGGAGGCTGGGTAAGTTTTATTGTACATCTTGTATTCCGTAAATTATTAATTCATTATTATTATTCTTTTGTAATAACATTTCTCATATGGGCATTTTTAAAGTCCACATTAAATTACCTAACAAAAGTATAAAAATTCTTTCGTTATTTTCGTAATTTTCATTTTTACTCTTTAGGGAAACCGTCTGTGTTTCTCGTTATGAACAAGAATTTATAAAAAAAATTTATACAACTTTGGAGCAGATGAAGAGCGTAGTTGAGGTAAACTTTAGTATATATTTTTGTTAAATTTAATATTACATTAATAAAATTAGCTTATTTTAACCACTTTTGAAATTTAAGAAAGGACTTTAAAATTAATAGCAAACTCTTTCTTGTTACTATGAATATAGTTGTATTGAAATACTATTATATTTTCTTCTTGAGAAAAATAATGTCTCAATAATTTTATCCCCAGGATAGCGCGAAGGCCCTAGTTGAAGAGGATGATGATTCATCAAGTTCTGTTAGGTATGGCTCCATTTCAAATTAGTTCATGATTTTTTTTTTTTTGTTTAGTTCATGATTATGCATTCATTTTTCATTTTAATATCATCATCATCTAGAGAGTATGTCTTTAAATTAACAATATACTGGAAGATTGGAAGAGCTACGTTTTCTGTAGGTTCTTCTGGTACCAAGTCATATGTTGGGGAATGAAGAGGTTGATTTGGTTTGCCAAATTAGGCGCCTCCATGCCCATCATTGGGCTTGAGCCTTCTGTTGGTGCGTCTTTGGGCACATGTCTGCCGAGCTTCCAGGTTAGTCAGACAGTCAGCTGAGCTATGCCGACCTCCTTCAGACATCTGATCGAATCTTCGTTGACAGTGTGACTTAAGGAGACAATGAAGCTCATACCAAACTTTTCTGTTCTTGCATAATTTGTTAGACAGAGAAGGAAATACCCATCCACCTTATGGACAGATGGCTTTAGTTGTGAGGTAATTAGGTTCAGACCTTCAGTTGGAACAGGATGTTTGTAAAATAGCTTAGCCTATTCGCCTTAGGGATATTGTCTGATTTGTTCGAATGATTGTGAATCTTAGATGGATTAGACCAGGGTCTGGATTTTTGTTCTAGACCCGGTATGTCGTTATTACTCCTTTGGTTAGCTATATGAGCCCAGAGAGGCCTTGGATAGATAGAACTTTCGGGCCCTCCCCATACCTAAATAATAATAATTCAGATTATAATTTTAATTGTTAAATAAATGCTAATGGTCAGCATTTATCAATAAACCATTTACATTTTTATTGTGGTTGGGTCCGCAGAGCTGGAAAGCTTCATATTGTGGTCATCGACCTCGACCCTTTCGGGCGTTCGGCCATCATCAGGATGTTTCGATAAAACAGTGTGATAACACAGATTTGCACAAAGCAAAATCAGTTTGTACACGATTTGAAAGTGTTTTGTTAAGACCGAACTAGGTTAAGGAGGGGTTTGTCCATACCTGACTAAGGCTGCATGTTGTTATTCATTTTTAAAAGGCACTGTATTCATCGTTCCTTTTAAAAATGGAAACATCAATAAGTGGAGATGTGCAACTTAAATTACGTTTTTGGAGAAAATTTACATTATTTATTAATTACCCATATACATTTTTATGATATACTGATAAGTATATCATACCTCTCATTGCCGTTTTTAATAAGTTTTAAGCGTTGGAAACCCTATCTTTTTCTTTGAAAGTGTCTGAATGAAATTTGGCGTTATAAAATTGCCATTTTCTCATTGGAGGAGGAGGACTCCGTAGGAGTCGCAGTCTCTGAATTGAAAGTGTCTTCTTTAATATTTTCTTTAGAGAAAAAAGAATTGAAAAAAAATAAAAATATAACTTTTCAAACATTCCGAAAGTTTCCAAAATAATGTCATTTGAAAGTGCAAGGTCAGAACTCCGCTATGTTAGTGTTTTTCCAGCGTTTGATGTGTGCAAAAATAGAATATCTTTTAATATGATTCTGCCTTATAGGTTTCCTGATTCCTTCATTTCTCATATCATATTTTGAATCACAGATCCACCAGAACAATTCTAAAAAATGAAGAATTTTATTTAATCTTTGTGGAACCAAATTTGAAATTATCGAAGCACCCAAATATTTAAGAAAACAAACGGATTTCTGTAATTGAAATTTTAACCATATTCTTTGAATAATTATAGCAAAGCGAATCACAAATGAGAGATAGTATATATTTGTGGACATAACATATCTGTTCTGACGTGGCCGAACTTGCTGACAGTGCTCTTTGGAGATTAAATCTTGTCTTCTTTCTTTTTCTCATTTTTTTCTCTTAATGTAGTAAGTAGGGTTGAATTTATAACCTTCGTTGTTATATGTCGCCAGTTTCCCACGCTATATCGATGGGGTTTGTCAGTTCACGATCTCAGTTGGCTTTTGGCCACTATAAAACTAACAACTAAAAACGCGTTATTTGACTCCTTGTGATTTCATACTTCTTTGTAGTGAGTGTAACTGGCCTCATTTATACGTATCTGGTTTGTCAATTATACATCTCCGCTTCTGTTTTGCTGCATAATAATCTGCAATTATTACCTTTTTGCACCTGCCGAAGTCAGCTTTTCACACCTCTTAATAACACGCATCTTTCAGCTGAAATTTAGCTTTCATTAACCTCTACCTTCTGTGTATCTCATCTTCGCCTATCGATTCAATTTTATATTTCTTTGCAATTAATTAATTAATTTCATTTTTACATAATTTTACTTATTCTCTCTTATTCTTTCAATGCGTCTGTTCGAATTTGACTGAATTTCTCTCCACCTCATCTAATTAGCTTGTTCTTGGGTAATTGAGTTTCCTCTTTCTAACAATATCTATCTGACCGTGCAGTCTTCATAAACGAAACCAAACTCCTGGCGCAATAGCTTATGCGGTAGAATGTGCAGTCTGAAGAATGGAAGAAAAGAAAATGTATCTCAGTGTTGTACAATCTTGAATGAAATCGATAAAAATAAAAAAGCGAGTAAAAAAGTATGCTGGCAAGGATATTACCTTAGTTAGTGTATGGCATTGTTTACCCAACCACTTATTTAATTAGTCTAACACATTAAATTTGTCTATTAGAAATTATTATTGTCAAGAATTTTTCATTTTTATTTTTCAAATTCATTGTTCTCTTTTATAGGGGTTCACCTGCGGCTACTAAAAGGAAGGTAATTGAAGTAAACTGTTCAATAATTCTTTGAGGTCAACTTCATCCATAGTATTTCTAAAATAATATTTTCATTTTTATTTTAGATAGTAGACAGCGATAACGACTGTGACCGTGCGGAAAGTGAAGGAAAAAGTATTCCTTGCAGCTTAAGAGGTCCTCCTCCTTTGAAGTAAGAGAAACGATTTTTTTTCCTATCAAACGCTAAAAATACAAATGTTTAGAGTTCACTGTTATGCTTGGTGTAGTCAACATAGCTCTCCTTAAGTGTCAAAAAAAGTTAGTTAGAAATTACCTGGATTAGTGATTTTTGGCAAGTATATAATTTAGAGGGTGATCTTATCACTGTTGATATATTAATAAATTCTACCGACTGGTTCGTGAGTAATTAACTAATTAATATTTCCATTTATTCAGTGAGTGTGTTGTGGTGGGAGATTTTAGTAGATTAGCTCATGTTAATAATATTTAAGTTACTGATACTTGTTTATTTTTCTCTCTTATTCATTAGGTGTGATTTTCAGTGGAAATTTATGTAACTTTTTTATTTCTGTTGTATTTCTCTTCTTTAGTTCTATTTTTTCCTCTGTTTTGTTTTTCTTCTTTCTTTTCGTTTTTATTCCCAACTTATTTTATTTTTCTTTAATTCAACTATTTCTATGATTCTAATATTTTTTCTTTACTGAGAGTTAAAATTTGAAAATAATGTATATCTATTTGAAGTATATCTTACTCCATTTTGTATATTCTTTCTAAGTAAATATTATTATTATTATTATTATTATTACAAATATTTAAAACGAATTTTATTGTTTTTTTATTTTATAGAAAACGAGATATTTCAAATGAAGCTGTGAAGGAAGATTTAAAGGTGACAGATTAGTATACTCTCCTCCTCCTCCTGATACTTTGATCTACCATAATAAAACTAATTTGATCCACCATAATAAAAAAAAACTTCCTTTTTTCTACAGGCTGGTCCAAGCACAGCAACTCAATCTCAAGTTGTGGCAGATTTAGGCCTTCTCAACAAAGATATGATGTAAGTATTCATGTGTAGTATAAAAAAAAAATATGATATTTTCTAATTCAAAAGGTTCTATGGACTAAAAAAACCTGTCTACATACGTCTGATGTTTACAAACACGATATTATATTAATCTTTAGACACTGTAGAGTTTTCTATACATATTATGTATCATTTGTTTCGATTCCTGGCACATTTTCTTAGTGGAAGTTTTTTGATTCCACTGATACAAGGAATGGTATCAGCGAGGTATCCAATATCTGGCCAGTTATGGTGGCTTACAACAGTCAATCTCAAAGGGCTATATTTTGAATATTAATAAAAAATTCAAAAGATAATAAAAAATTGACTTTATCTTGTAAAACGGTCATTTTTTTTATGCACGCCATTATTTATTTTAACATTTTATTTATTCAGAACTTTATTAAATATAAGTAACCATTTTTTAAAGTTTGAACTGACAGTTTGGGGATTGTTTAATTGTTTTAGTTGTTATAAATCTAAATTTATTTACTGTTTATCAAGTAAATCCATTACTTTATATTCGGTGCCTTGCCGAAATTTATTGCAAAGAAAAGAATTCACCATTAAAGTTAATTTTATCACATTTACATTTAACTGTTGTTTATTACAATAATTATTGTGGTTGGGTCCGCAGAGCTGGAAAGCATCAGAGGTATTTTCCATGATAGTCTGTTTTTTTTTTGTGGTCATTGACCGGTTTCGGGCATTCGCCCATCATTAGGATGTATAAACTGAATTTGCTCTGTGCAAGTCTATATTATCACACTGTTTCGACAGTACCTTCTGATGATGGGTGAACGCCCGAAACCGGTCAATGACCACAAAAAGAAGCAGGTCACTGCGGAAAATATCTCTGATATTATATAATGTTTGGCTTTATGCTTGAGAGAGGATATTCAAATTGACCCTGGAGGAATGTATTTCGTAAAGGAACCTGCAAATTTTTTTTTTGGTGTGAGAACAGTAGACCTCATTCTCAAGAGGCTCAATATGAAAAAATATTTATTTGAGTTTGAAGGCATAATAATAGTTTTTAAAAATACTTCACGAAATGATTCTTAAAAAAATTGAAAAATATTAGAGTATAAAAATGAAGTTTTCATAAATTCTTTCCTAAATATTTTCTACTCGTGATTGGGACAAATCTTTAAATCAAAGTAATTTTTTAAAAGGGAAATAAATCCAAATTCATGTAAAATTTATCACAACAAATCAAAATTATTCTTAATTGATTTCATATCAAATTAAATAATTCATCAGTTCCCAGATTAAGGTACTCGAACTAGTGTCCTGCAAAGATTCCAGTATCCTATGAATCCAAACATTGGACCTCCAATGTTTTGCAAAATAATCGAAGCCCACTAAAAGAAATTCTACAGCCTATTTTTGTACATTTTTAAACATTTATCCTAAACTCTTCTATACTGTTCTTCAAGGGGACTAAAGTGAGTTCTTTAAAATTACTATACTGTGACGGTTGGTTTCTTCAAACGTAGATGGAGTCCTTAGCAAGGGTTCATGCCGACTTGTCTGCAACTCACAATGATGCGACCAAGATGGTTTACCAATCGCTCACCAAAAGGTCGGTACTACTAGAGGGAGTGGTCTTTTATTGTAAGTTCATGCAGTGCCGTGCTTGAAAACCACCAGAGTAGACAAAGAGTTTAGAATACCAGCGAACAAGCCAACAAACCATATATATAATCTGACTGGACATGGTCGCCCAGAAGGCAGATATTGAGAATATTGTTTCACTCTGGAACATTGTCCCCGGCACTGTTCAAAAGAGGCGTAAATGCCATGCGCTAGTAACAGATGGTGAGATTTGTGGTACTAGGCAGTGGTTGAAATTGGTATAGCATTCATTTTGGTGAATAGTAACGTTCCCGCTGAGTAATCCCTTCTATCGGAGATCGGCCTCTCTTGAAAGCACATTCTCAGAGATTAGAAGTGCTCTAGAAATGCACGCAAGGTGAATAGGTTCCTCACATTGTGTTCTTTATCATGATATCTGGCCGTGCTGCTCCACAGCAATAATCCACCAAATGTTTTTAGCAAGGCAGATCATATTGGCCAGTTGGCCGGTAGCTGCATAGAGTTTCTCATTAAAGCGAGAGAATTAATAAATGATGTACGTCTATTTTGATTAAAAATTACATATTTACGAAGAAAATTAATCACTACTAACAAAAATGCATGGAAAGGTCCACCACCTGCACAGATTGATCTTCATACCAAACATAAACAAGAAAAGTAATTAAATTTATATGGAATTTTCATTTTTATCTTTAAATGAAATTGAATTATTACAACCATGCTTTTGAGAGTATAATAAAAATCATATAATAAAATAAAATATTATA